>JAWQFJ010002466.1:0-12500 GCA_034096865.1 Theodoxus fluviatilis | reverse complement strand
AGCTGCACCACGCCGAACTTGACCTGGACACCATGAAGAAGCAGGCTGCCTCTACCAACCAAGAATATGACCGCCTTCTCAAGGAACATGAACTTTTGCAGGCAAGTCAGAGCTGCTTTTCATTGTCTGCAGAGTAATTTATCATGAAACTCTATAGATGTTAATGGGTAACTGGACTCTCCACACAACATTGAATACATGGACAAAAGTTCATTAATCTTTTTTGAAGTTTACTCCCTTTTATCAGTGCTATAAATATGCTGAATTACTGAACTTGCAAGAATAACATGCTGTTGGAGTGCTTAATGTCCCCTACATCAGCTGGAACCCCTGGCTGCTTGGCTTTCAGGGCCTGCTCCTCTAGCTGAGCCACAAGCTTCAGCAGCTGAGGTACTGGGTTGCACTGGACAGGGTCAGATCATTCAGATCAGTTATGACCAGGCCTTCCCATCGACTGCAGAGTATAGTTCATGTCTTATTGAATTTAGAAACTAGACTTCTTGGTGTGGGCATTCCATGATAAATTGTTGCATGCATTTTTTTTTCCAGGCACAGATTGAAAGCGACCCCAAGAAGGACAAATGAAGCAGAGGAGGGGGAGGGAGATACTGACCGAGGGAATCTTTGTCTGATCCTTGGACTGTTCTGTTTGGTGTTTCCCCTTGGGAAGAACTCATAGTCTTTCTCTGCGACTGTCAGTATTGTAGCTTGTAGAGCTACATGAACCCCATATCATCCTGTGTGATAGACATTGCTTTCATTTGCCTCAATGCATGTTTTTTTCTGTCATTTTAAAATAAATAACTGACTGCTGATTGCTAAGGTACTTGTGGAATTAACATCCAGAGAATCAAACGCTTACCAAATGCATTTCTTCAATAATGACAGGGGGGGGGATTCTTTAATTTTTACATTTGATGTCTTTCTTGAAAACAAAGTCATTTGTGTTTTCTTTGCATTTGTGGTTATATAGCTTGCTGACTGAAAAGGTAATTGAATGACTGATAATTGATACAAAAGTGATAGTCTTCGAGGTTGCAAAAAATCAGATTGACTTTATATTCTATCACTCTTTTCATCAGGTATATGATTATTTTATGCTGTTTAATAGGAATGCACTGCATTTGCATCCAAATAAATTGTCAATGTTCAGCAAGTTTGTCATTGCCTGATATTGTGTTTTCTGACATGTGTTTCAATGATAATACATGATTCATAGATGTAATCAGTGAACACACAAAACCTTTCTAATAATTTTTGTGTCATTGACCACATGCATTAGTCTTGTAAATGTTGCACGTTTTTGTACAAAATGCAAATTGTGAGGAATTGCAATATATCACAACTTTTGGCTCTGAAGCCTTAACCTCTCCAAATAATTAATCATTAATTTCATTGTTGCAAGACATCATGGGAGAGGAAAATTGAATAGTTGCTATTATGATTTTTAAGCAACATTTTGTTGTAGGGAAGACTTATTTAGGTACCCTTTTCATTCAAGAAACATTATTTGTGTAGTATTAGAACCTCATTTCATCTGGTTTGTACATTTCCATTTTCTAGTTCAGCGGAAGAGAGTGATGTGAACATAGTCTTTGAAATTTGCATTCTCTGCTGTTGTAAATACCCTCCAGCAGCTTCATGGATGTTTGTACAGTCGCTGGTCTCCATACTTTGGTTCTTTTCAGGCCTCTCCCCCATGACATGGTATGTGTTAATTGCTCAGACTATGGTTGTCTTTTTGCTGGAAACAGTGATTCAGTCATGGAAGGGACACCCAGTCATTAGCAGAGCATAATAGATGAGCTTGCTTTTGTAGACCGAAACCACCCCAAAAACCACGAGGATTGCTTGACGTGTAAGAATCCCAGTTATAATGAAGGATAAAACATGTAAGGCACAACCCTTCCTTAGTTGCTTGGTGAATTCAAATGCCTATCATCTAAAATCCCCATGAGGACTAGTGAAGCATATCTTGGTCTCCTGATTACAAGGTCACATCTGGTTGGAAATAAGGAAGAATTTGAAGGGTTGAGAGGGAAAATAATGTTTGTCTTTTCAATGCAAGCATTTAAAAGACTGTGTGATATGAATAATAATAAGACCAAAAAAGCAGGTGCCTTAGATGCTTGACTTGAAGAGTGGTGATGGATGAAAGAGGAAAGTATGAACAGTCGGACTGTGGGTAGACAAAGCTACTTTTGATAGATGGATAGGATATTTACTCTGCACCACTGGCAACACCCAATAGTGGGCATCACATCTTTGTTAAGTAAAAACCAGCCTTTGAGACTTGCCTACATACTGATCTCTATTGCTCTGGCCAAACATTGCCCCCGTGTGTGACTCCTGTGTGATACATAACTTTTCTCCCATCTCTCCCGCCCCTGGGATTGAACCACGGCACAGCGCCTCGCTGCAAAGCCCAACGCCTTAGCATGCTGGACCATCTACACCTCCTAAAAAAGAGGCTATCAATAGCCCAGCAGAGGCTTCGGGTTGGCTTTGAACTCATGAGGGCACAAGGGGAGAGCACTGGGATGTGGGCTGCCAGGATCTTTTTATTACGTAAACTAAACACCATGGATTTCTGGGAAGATCCCACAGACATCACAACTTTCATTCTTGTTGGCACGTAAAGACGTTTAACCAACAGGTGCATCAATCGATGTTCACCTATGCATTCATGCACAATCATGCACACATTCATACCAGACAAAGTGACAAGACAGGGTCGCAGCAATTTTCCTCGATCAACATAACTTTTCTCCCATCTCTCCCGCCCCTGGGATTGGGTGTGATATCAACACTTTATGGTTGAACAGTTGCATTTTCAAATAGCTTGTTGCCATCCTCCACTGCTTCTGTCCTTGCACATAAGCCAGCAGTAAAGTACATTCCTACAACCTGTACCACTCCCATACATTCAGATGAAATAATGTTGCCCCTGCATATGTGTTCACAGAGTGCTATGTTGGCAAACATCAGTTTACTTATCCTTGGTTTGAAGTCTATATTTGTGAACAGCAAGAGAACAAAGCTGCTTTTGATACATAATGCCCTCAGCTGTCACATCCAGCAACCTTTGTCAAACTATTGGAGCCTTCCTTCTGTAACTGCTCCATTGGACAAGTCTCTGTTGTTTGGCTGATGTCTGCCATGGCATCTTCCTCTGCCAGTTGTGTGCTGCACAGAAGTTCTGCCAGGGTTGTGTCCAGACAGCTGATTACAGGAATGGTTTTCAAATATCAAAGTTTCACATCAGCTGTCACAGGAGACTTCATCATGGTACAAGTTTGTCTAACGTGGAAACCTTGCCAAAATGTCAGCATGTCAATCCTGACCACTTCTGTGAGATGACTGCATTGAAGATGGTAGAACTTACCAGTGTTTTTGTTGTCATCTCAGTCTGTGAGGCAGCCGGTGCAGGAGACTTATTCATTCACCAGCATCTGTTGTAGCTGTCACTGATATGGGATGGGGTGACTTGCTATTTGTGAGAGTATGATTAACTTATGATTGACACGTATAGATTGGCTTTTGGTCATCATCATGGTGTTCCCTCTGTCTCTTGGAAATAAAACCTGCGTTACGCAATACATCATTTTCTTGTTGTGATTCATGAAATGTGTAGTGGAGCCACTTATGACAATTGGAATGACACTGCCTCCTTTTTCCACATGCAAATTGGTCTGCTGGAGTACCTACCTTTTGAGGCAGCACTGTTCATTCTACTGAAATGTCATTTGCATGCAACTGTCAACACATGAACAAAACATCAGATTCCACTCAATGCTGCCATTTTACACTGGTTCTGTTAAAATGGTGTAGTAGAAGCAAATCATCAAGTGAGTGCACTATCATGGAAGAAAGATAATCTTTACAATATCTTTCATAGAAAGTATTTCAACTCTAACTGAATTGTGGAATACAGAAGATTTTGGAGCTCAGAAACTTGTGAGTTTCAGTGAGAGAAAATTTGGATAACATTGAAACACAATTATGACAAAATATTTGCAGTGTAAAAATGCAAAGGAAGATCTGGAAGCAAATAAGGAATGCTAATTGTAGATATATAGGCTACTTCCTTGTATTGAAATTAGAGGGACTATGGATTTGTTGTATTAAGAAGAATGGAAGTCAAGAGTATTTTTTCCTATGAGAGACGAAAGTTTGTAAGAGACGGTACACATAGACATTCAGAATGTTACTGTGACACTGAAACATGATCAATGCAATGGAAACTAGCTGGACATTAAGAGATCGAATTTTTTAGTCAGAAAGTACTGACCGAGAGAAAGAAAGACATGTTATGATGTCTTTATCAGAATTAGTTTGGAGATAATTTTTCACTGGTGCATTCGATCTTACAGGTCTGAGAAATATGCACACCCGCCTTTGGTACCATCGAATCTGTAAATATCAACAACATATTTAAACTCAAGGATAGACACACGTAAAAATGCTAAATCAAAGCTGGTGGGAGTCGATGCAGGCATACTTGTGTGTGTCTCTACGGGGTGGGGGGACCGAGGGGAGACAACTCTTAATTCTGCTGCTACAACAATCACGAGTTCAAAATGGCATCAGCAACAACTACTCAGTTCCTTGTTGCGTTTGTGTTCGTGGTGAGCTTTGCATCCCAGACATGCCTGTGTGCCTATCAGCCCACTTGGGAGTCTCTTGACTCGAGGCCTCTGCCTGCCTGGTTCGACAATGCCAAATTGGGCATCTTTCTTCACTGGGGCGTCTTCTCTGTGCCAAGCTACCGATCGGAATGGTTCTGGTGGGACTGGCAAGGAGCGAAGTACGACGATGTACTTCAGTTCATGGAGAAGAACTACAAGCCTGGATTCACCTACGCCGATTTTGCACCAATGTTCACGGCTGAGTTCTTCGATGCCAACGAATGGGCCAAGATATTTGAGAGTTCGTTTGCACAGTAAGTTGAAACCACTCGAATTGTTGACGCGATCATCAGATGGTCAGTGGGCTTCCTCACAGCTCTGTCGTGCAACTTACGTGCCCTCTTAATTTTCCTCTTTAATTCGTTGTCGCGACCTGCTATGTCCGTCTTATCTAAAGATCGCCTTACCCATCAATGCTTCAGCTCCAACTTGGCAACACACACTTTCGAGACTGCATTTGCTGCATGTCTGTAAAAACGTTGAAAACACTTGATACAATCGCAATGTTCAGGCTTTCCTTTCTTACGACTTTTTACCAAACGCCCCCCATCTTTTTGTGCTGTGGAGACGGGCTCTGCTTTTTTGCATCTTTATGTCCGAGTTGCTGTGCATGGGAGACTGCATAACGTGAATTTAGAGGGTCATGTGAAAGGCCTCTCGGATCAGTGAGCACGGCAACTGAGGTTTCACCCCCTCGACTTCACCACACAGAAGAACAACTACCATCAATGTACCATACTCTGAAATATTGAAAGCTGTTATAAATGACCAGCAGAAAACCAAAAGGCTAAAAGATAGCTATCCTCAAGCGTTGAGTTTTGCCCGGTGACTTTTTCTCAGTATTTCTTCCCCTCGTTTTCCTTTTCGCCCCACCCACCCCTATCCCCTTCACTTCCGTGTGTCCACCCCAACTGTCTGCCTCCTCCCCAGTCTCTCCTCACCCGTGCCATGCTCTTCCCTCTAGAGCTTTTAAAACTCATCTCTTTCTGCAGTTTACCAAAGCCTCTCAGCCCCACTGATTTAGGAGACCATGAAGTAGTACCGGTATATATACTACCCACTGCTGGCACTTGTCTTAGAAATTGAAGTCACACTTGAGCAGAAGACATAAAGTTATTGCTAAGATTGCTTTCGTGTGTGTGTGTATGTGTGTGTGTGTGTGTGTGTGTGTGTGTGTGAGAGAGAGAGAGAGAGAGAGAGAGAGAGAGAGAGAGAGAGAGAGAGAGTAGAGCAGATTACAGCTTCATCAGTGTTAGGAGATGCTGGAAACACCCATGAGGGATGTGGTGCATGGAACATGAGATTAACTGTTTTGTGTCCCTTTTTTCTCCCTACCTATGCTTTTGAATGCACCTTATGCATCAAATGCTTGCCAGTTGTTATGGGCTGTTAAGATGTGATAATGATGATGATGATGATGATGATGTTCTTTGCTTTTTGTTGCTGCTAGTCCTATCTCTGTTCCAGCAAAGTCAAATTCATGCAAGGCATTGTACTAATAAATATTAAATTGGTTTGAAGATGGTAAGACACCCAGAGAATAAATACCTTTGCCTAACTCTTGAACATGTATACATTGTCTTGTTACGGAATCTAGACATTTCAGTTTGGTTGTGTGTGATGCAGTGCACACAAAGAACTCTTTTAATCAACTGAATCACAACAGTTGGGATCACTATGTTCTCATTGGAAATTGTTCATTGATACTCTGATAGTTTCTAATGTTTGAACATGCAACAGCAGATTGTCCAAGTTGCTGACAGTCAGTTGCACCACAATAAATTGGGGGGACAAGATGACTGGAATGAGAAATGATCCAAGGATTCCTAAGCCATGTGAACTGATCATTTCAAAGGAGAAAAAAGTATTCAGTATCTCAAGGCTGGACTGAGCTAGGTTTCCAACATTTGGGAAGTGGCTGACCGCCATATTTGACTTCTGGTAGGATGTATTCCATTGAGAGAGAAGTTGGGCTCCGTCACATGACTCATGAAGAGTCACATGATGGGTATGACATGATAAAGTTATAGCTCTTTCTAAGGTGACATGCCATTGAGATGGTGCTGGAATGGACATATGTTCTAGTCACTGAAATCACAGACATTTTGCTTAGCTTTTGTATGAAGTCTTTATTTGCATTGTATTGCTTAGCTTTTGTATGAAGTCTTTATTTGCATTGTATTGCTTAGCTTTTGTATGAAGTCTTTATTTGCATTGTATTGCTTAGCTTTTGTATCAAGTCTTGAAATCAAACTACTGATCCATTAAGCATCCTGTTCAGAGTATGAACTACTGCACTTGGATGATTTTTAAAAAAATATAATAAAAATGGATGCTTGTGGCTCCAACCAACTCGACATAGTTTTCATATTGTTATGACACTTGGACATTTTAATTCATGTGTGACGTATTGCATCATATGATCCTAAGTGCTGAACATAGTTTTTCACAATGCATAGGTTCATATAACGCTATGAATTTGCATAATT
The DNA here is from genome assembly GCA_034096865.1 of Theodoxus fluviatilis. Lineage (NCBI taxonomy): Eukaryota > Metazoa > Mollusca > Gastropoda > Cycloneritida > Neritidae > Theodoxus > Theodoxus fluviatilis. The sequence goes on along the minus strand of JAWQFJ010002466.1, from coordinate 5,323 downwards.
TTCCTTGTTGCAAGGGTGGGAAGATCAAATAAAAAGAACTATACTTAATTTCATAGCTTTAGTACTTCTTTAGTTTAAATACAATTTTTCAAAATATGTCTGTTTTCCTGCAATTCCAGGGATAAGACACACTAACAAACTGTGTCTTTAATGAGTCAACTGTGTTGTGTTTATTTGTGCCAGTGACTTGTGCCATGAACAGCAGTGGTCACTAATTATTTCCCAAAGAGCCACAGTCACGAGTGGGAATATTAATTGTCAGTGACTTGTGCCATGAACAGCACTGGTCACTAATTGTTTCCCAATGAGCCACAGTCACGTGCGGGAATGAAGGATTAATACCTCACACAAACCATGCAGTTGATACATGGAGCAGTGCAGCTTTTGTCATGCAAAATTTTCACCTCTCCCCTCTCATGCTGAGTAAAATCAGTGAGCTGATCAGGGAGGTCTGAATTGTGCTTGTAACAAAAAATGCCTCACCATCAAGATAGAGACTAAATGATGCCCATCTTGTTTGGGGATGAATGATGGGGATTTTGAGAATGATTGTTGGAGATTTGGGACGTGGCAGTAATATTAGTTTAGAACTATCTCTGAAGATTTTCCATTCCTATATCCCTTCCATCATTTCTGTCTTTATCATGTTATCAAATCCCTTAATCCATCTGACTTTCACTGCAAACTCAATTTCAGTCTCACTCCATTCAGTCTTTCCACCTCCCTACTATTCCATTGTCCCCCACCCCCAAACAACTTTATGCTTCTCACATGACTTTTTACACCTTCATCTCTCCTGCACCATCACTGCCCCCTGAACAAGATGGTGTTCCTCACATGCCACCTCACTGATCACCCATCCCCATTCCCACCACTGATCTTACACCTACTTCCCAGGACCTATGTCTACCCATCTCATGACCAGCACCAATGATCAGCTGGGTATGTGCTATGCTTGGGTCAGCTGACCAGTCACTGTGTCTGTGATTGATTTATGAGTCACTGCCCAGGGATATAACTGTGGGTAGGGACTCATCTGAACCAGATCGCTTCACAGATTGCTTCAGGCAGTCTACTTTCACTGGTTCATGCATTCTTACTGAGATTCAGAGTATATTCACAATGGCAGCTGGAGGAGATACAGGCTTCAATCTTGCCTTCATCTTAGTGGCAGGCCTTGCAACCCAAAGCTGTCTGTGTGCCTATGAGCCCACATGTATGGGAGTCACTAGATTCAAGACCCCTGCCTGCTTGGTATGACAAGGCCAAGCTGGGCATTTTCCTCCACTGGGGTGTCTTCTCTGTCCCCAGCTATGGTTCCGAATGGTTCTGGTTTTCGTGGCAGGGCAGGAAACAAAAGGACTACATTGAATTTATGGAGAAGAACTACAGGCCTGGCTTCACCTATGCTGACTTTGCCCCTATGTTTAGAGCAGAATTCTTTGACCCTAATGAATGGGCCAAGCTTATTGAGAGTTCATATGCACAGTAAGTTGAAACCTGGCAGTTGCTTGTGACTCTTTTTCTATCTTATGCAGTTGATTGCTTTGTCTACATACTTGAGCACTCATTGGCACCTGATCATGAAGGGAATAATGATTGTGTTTTGTCACATTGTCTGTAATTCTTCAATGGACACTCAGCCATGTCTCCTGGGTATCCTCCCCATCACTTTAGTGTTCTCGTTTCATGCATTCCCCACTGTTGCCTAAGCCTGTCTTACACATCAGATTAATGGAAACATGAGCATTTTGCACTGAACTTGTAGATTCACTGATATTAACCAGGATTGTTTGGCTTGCCTGTGAATCTGACTGTTCAGTCTGCCTTTGTGTTTTGTCTTTGTGTCTAAGAGTCCATCTCATCTGTGTGTCTGTGTGTCTGTCTTTGTGCCTTTGCATCTGTCTATGTTTCTCTCTGTGTGTCTCTCTGTGTTTCTGTCTGTGTGTCTGTCTCTGCCTGCCTGCCTGCCTGCCTGCCTCTCTCCCTCTCCATCTCTCTCTCTCCCTCTCCATCTCTCTCTCCCTCCCTCTCTCTCTCTCTCTCTCTCTCTCTCTCTCTCTCTCTCTCTCCATCCACATCCACCGACCCACCCCACCCCCACTCCCTGATATCGTATTCATTTTAATAATGTAATCGTTTTTCTCAAATTCTTTGTAATTCTCTGTTTATGCAAGTGCCTGATATTAGAGCTGTGAGAAATGAAACACTGTATCAACTTGAAGGTAGCTAAGTAGAAGTACTCTCAAATCTGTACTAGTACTATCAGATTTACCCTCAAAGCTGTGGCATGGCCAGTGGATTCAGGCACTATCAAAATGTGAACCAAGTGTCCTGCAAACAGTGAGTCAGTCAGTACTATGTATGTGGTCTGCAGTCACCAGCACATGACTGCCAATCAATGGGGGCTACAGATGGGACAGTCACGAGGCCTCTCTCACGGGAGAAATCAATTGTTTAGCTCTGGTTATTTGAGCAGTGAATTAACCTTGCAGTATTTTGTGTTGTAGAAACTCATCATGTGATTGTTATATGTCACTGTAGTCTTAGAATTATTCTCTCTTTTTTTTCTTTTCTTTTCTTTTTTTAGGGGTGGGTTAGGGTTGTCGGTGGGGGTTGGGGGGTGGAGATGTCATTCAGATTCAGAATTGGAACTACCAAAGTAGTCTCATTTCTCAAAGTTATTATTAATTGTTCCTCCCTTCCTGGTGAAGACAAATACATTACTGCAAATGGAGTCCATTATAATAATAATTTATTGTATTTATAAAGCGCCTTTCCCGAGGTTCTAAGCGCGTAACATATATACATACATATACAAAATAAACATACAATACACAGTCTATACATTTAGTCATCCCGTCATAGTCAAACACATGCATTCAGATGTACACAGTCAGACTGACAATATACTATACAAATATTTACACAGATGTCAAGATGTACGTGGGGGTAGAGGAGGGGGGGGGGGGGGGGGGGGGGGGTTGCGGCAGGATTCCAACAAATTCACAAGTAATATTGCTGAAAAAGGTAGGTTTTGAGGTTGGATTTGAAGGAAGAGATGGAGGTAGAGTGTCGGATATTGTGAGGGAGAGAATTCCACAGTTGAGGGCCATAGTATGAGAAAGAGCGAAAGCCATGAGTTCTGCGCTTGAAGCTTGACTTTCTATTGTGATTTGAACTGGACAATACCACACTGAAAAAGAAAGCTTGTTTTCTGTTGCATGCTAGCATCCATGGCATAGTCAGGGTCCCTTGAAACGCATTGTGGCCCAATGCCGTGTCCCCTGTTTGCCCTAGAGAACCAAGTGTGAGGTGTTTGTCAACAGCCCCTGTGGTGCCTTGTACTCCTCCCTGCTTCAGGTATGTGGTGCTGACCTCCAAGCACCATGAAGGATTCTGCAACTGGCCCTCCAAGTACTCCTTCAACTGGAATTCCATGGAGGTGGGACCCAAGAGAGACTTAGTGGGTGCGTGCTGAGGACAACTGCTGACATTGTTCCTGCTGCTGATTCTGATTCTGCTCCCTCTCGTTTCACCTCTGCTGCTCCAGCTTCTCCTGCTCCTCCACCTGCTGTCACTTGTGTTTCTATTTCTGTATCTCCTTGCTCATCATGCTGCTTCTGTGCCTGCTTATCTTCTTCTTGTTCTACCTCCTGCTGCTCACTTTGCACTTTCCGCCCCCTTTCCTTCTTCTTTCTCATGCTAGTTACTGTTATGGTTGTCATAGATCAAGAACAGGCCATGATACGAGCATTGAAAATGTTTCAAGTGTGTTAACTTGTGCAAACTTGTATTTTGCATGAGATGAAGCCTGAACATGACTATCCTCCATTTTCCTCATACATTGCTTCTTTTTCTAAAGAAAATATAGTTATTTCAAGTAATTCAAAGATGTCATCACAATGAATATGTTGTTGTAAGTCACAGGGTTATGCAGGATATGATTTTTCTCTGAGCAATTCTTATCCCCATCTTTGATCTATACAAGGGAATGGACATCTCATGCCATGGTTTTTGATTTGTTGAACTTCCCTAACTTTGCTAGATTATCCAAATATCACCTTGGAAAAAAATTCCCACCGTTGCCCAGATGGACAGGTAGTCCTAATGACAGGCTCTCTGACAGTAACAGTCTTGCCTGGAAGAGTTCTGCAGTTCCAAGTATTCTTCCTTGCTATCTCATTTTCAGGCATTAACATGTTTCCAGTAAGAATGTTCTGTTATTATGTTACCAAAAATGCTGTATGGTAGTACTTGTTGGAGGCATATATGTAAACTTGTCATTTATGAATCATGGCTGATTTCAGGTGAGCTGGCTGCTGCCATCAAGAACAACACCAAGATGCACTTTGGACTCTACCACTCTCTGTTTGAGTGGTTCCACCCCCTCTACCTCCAGGACAAAGCCAGCAACTGGACCACTGACAACTTTGTGAAGGTAAAACTTTTCCCTCTGGCTGTCAGTTTGCATGTCTTTATGTCATTGTTGAAGAATTGATAGTTAGCCTGACCTATTCACTTGTGGGTCGAGTTACCTCTAAGTGAAAGCTTTTGAATGCACGAAGCCAACTCTACTGTGGTGATTGTTAAATGTTGAGCTCTTCTACTGACACAAAATAGGGTATCCCAACAAGAATTATGAAAATGGGAATTATAGTTGTAAACCCGACAGTAAAACTTGCTTTTTCTGGCCTTGAAGACAAAAAGTATTTGCAGAATTCCCTGTCATTAAAAATCAGGAAAAGTTGTGAAATTTGTTTAATATTTTTCAAGGGACTTGACTTTTTTTGGTGCTAAAACTAAACAGTAATGGAAAAGTTAAGAAATTTCTGCATTGGCCAAAGTTTTTTTTCAACCATGCTTATAGGCATACAGCAATCACCTCATGTCAGATGGCATGCCGAGTTACCTCTCTTGACTGGGAGCAGTGTCATTGAGCTGAAGATGCAAAGCCCACATTCCTCTGTCCGTTATTATAAGTGGGAGAAGCCAGATGCCCCAAGCAATGCGATACAATTGTAAATTTTCACTGATCTGTGCAAGAAAAGGCCATTAAGTTTGTCCAAAAGTCATGAAAAAGTGTTGACGTTTGTTTTTTGGAAGTTTGCAGGAACCCTGTTTTTGAAAATTACTCTGTAAAAAGCAGCATCCTAGTAACAGATGTGAAAGATATGGCCTGTCTAGGAGGAATATGATGAAATATGTTGTAACATTCACTCTCTAGACAATAGGTTCTTGTGAGAGAGTGTTGCTTATAGAGGAGGTTCGACTGCACAATGAAATGGCACATGTTCAAATGGCAGATAAGAGGTCATTAAGG
>JAWQFJ010002465.1:52500-80250 GCA_034096865.1 Theodoxus fluviatilis | reverse complement strand
TGACACACCACTAACAGTACGTCACAAGGAGAAAGTGGAGGAAGAGGTGGTGAAGGTATTGCTAATATAATTTCGTGAACTGAGCATTTGTACAGCTAAAGTGCTATGCATGACAGCAGACCAGTGAAGCAGGACCTCGTGCCTTGGGTGGGTGGGAATGTTTGTAGGTCAAAGAAAGCCTGCTTGCGTGTGTGTGCGTGCGTGCGCGTGCGTGTGCGTGGGTGTGTTTGGACCTGTGGGTGCGTGTGTTTGGGGGGAGGGGGGGGGGGGGTGGGCGTGTGTGTGTGTGTGCGTGTGTGTACGTGTGTGTGGGGGGGGGAGGGGGGGGGGGGGTTTGGGGTGTGTTTAATTGGACGTGCGGGTGCGCGCGCGCGCGCGTGTGTGTGCGTGCATATACGTGCGTGCGCGTTTGGACGTCTGGGTGCGTGTGTGTGCATGTGTGTGTGTGTGTGTTTGTGTTTGTGTGTGTGTGTGTATGTTTGTGTGTGTGTGTGTGCGCGCGCGCGCGCGCGCGTGCCAGCTAGGGTGAATGCGCGTGGTTGTATTTGTACACAGTATATCTAAAGAGAGACTCAGACAGACGCATATACACACTAACACTCGCACGCACGCACGCACGCACACACACGCACATACGCACATGGACTCAAGCATCGGACATAGACACATAACACACAGACATTTTGACACAGAACAAGATGAGCATGGACTCGTATACGTCGTGCAAACTTGAAAAGCCGCGGGGGGGAAAACCAAACCGAAAGGTGACGAAATCTAACACGTTTGGGTGCGCAGACAGACAGGAAAATACTCCGACACAGTCATGACGTTAAGCATGAAGAAAAACATTACTTATGGAAAGTGTCTGAAGATCTTATATCCCCAAGCAATACGCTCGTAACTCTTCATTTCAACAGACTACCTATTTCAAGCTACATGGTGGAATAGCTATTGCATATTTCCAACCCCACTCGACACTGACTATACATGCAACCAACAAAGTCTATGAGATATGCATCGGAAGATCAACTGCCATACGTCATTAATGACACCAAGGTATATTGTCAGATTACTTCTCAGTTTGAACATTTTACAACCTGCTTGGTTTTGCCAACATTCACACGCGTTCTCTCGCTCGTGTGCGAACGGGAACAAACAAGGCAGCAAACATGTACATGCAATACGCAAACTGGGGTAAGAAAAACGCGAGAAAGAGAGAAAGAGAGAGAGAGAGAGAGAGATACAGAGAGAGACAGAGAGAGACAGAGAGAGACACAGAGAGAGACAGAGAGAGACACAGAGAGAGACAGAGAGAGACACAGAGAGAGAGAGGACAGAGAGAGACAACAGAGAGAGAGAGAGAGAGAGAGAGAGAGAGAGAGAGAGAGAGAGAGAGAGAGAGACAGATAGAGACAGAGAGAGACAGAGAGAGACAGAGAGAGAGACAGAGACAGAGAGAGAGACAGAGAGAGAGACAGAAACAGAGACAGAGAGAGACAGAGACAGACAGAGACAGAGAGACAGACAGAGACTGAGAGAGAGAGAGACAGAGAGAGAGACAGAGAGACAGAGAGACAGAGAGAGAGAGAGACACAGAGAGAGACAGAGAGAGAGAGAGACTGAGACAGAGAGACACAGATAGGCAGGCAGGCACTTTTGAACTGGGGCAGTGTCAAAATGACGGACTGAGAGAGGGAGACTATTCCAGGTTACAGGTCCGATCAAAGATTATAGGTTACACAAAGATAGTTCATTAGCTAATTGTTATGAGGATCGAGACACGTTGCGCCCCAAGCGGCCAGGACTATGGGGAAGTAATCACACTGCTTAGATACATGTAAAAAGTGCTTGTTTGTCGACGCGTTTCTGATGCATTCCGATCATGTTTGTGAATACATTTACGGTTAATGTGTAATAAAATGATTTGCTGCAATAATGGTGGTGTTTTGGCTTTGTTTTTTTGTAGCAGGCGTTGTGAAATTGAAATATTTGGTTCATCTAAATGGATGCTTCTGCGCATGCGCGTGAGCCTATAGTCCGTTTAAACATTGCTCTGTCAGTGGACGCTACTGACTTCGCACGCCCGGGGAGTTATGCCAAAGATCCGGCCGCGTTAAAGCATGCAAAAATATTAATTAGATTAAAAACTAATCGAAAATAGTCATATTAGACTGTTTTAACGTATACTTTCTGCACAAAACCCACAGAAGATAAGTAAACAAACCTCACCGGTCGTATGTACCTAGATGGCTAGCAGACGAATAATCTTTGTCTCCACTGACAGAGCAATGTTGAAACGGACTATAGACTCACATTTCGATGGACCAAATATTTCGATTTCATATATTATAGCAAAAGCTCGGCATGAGCTATCTTTGTGTAACCTATAATCTTTGGTCCGACGTAGGAGAAGGCACGCTGTCCTTGAGTTTTCTTAGTCATACAAAACAGACGCACCTGGTGGCACCACTTCTATTGGCAATCATGGGGAGTAATGGTACGATGTGACTCCAGATTGCGTCTGACCCTGTCTTTCATCGCTTGTCACTCACAGCACAAAGCCAATAACTCGCAGCTCTGTCATGGGCCTTGACTCGCAATGGCAGACCCAGATTTCAAATCCTCGACTAAAACTCGCCTTCCGTTAGCGTACTGAGTAAAAAAGAGAGCCGTTCGTGTTGAATTTGTATGAGGCTCTCTTAGGAAGATTATGAACGTTTGAGAACCGAGGCCATAATACAGGCGGCTTTTCGAGAATCACCTCCGAGGCTCGTGAATTATACGTACAGAACTCAGTAAACATTTCACTAAGATCCGAGTCTCCTCCTTTTCTTCCACCCACCCACCCCTTCAATCCCTCCCCTAAGCTCTCCAGAGCCCCGAAAGGGTGATTTTTATTAGTGTACCCGAGTCACATATTCGAGTTTCACGGGGGAAGAATCGTTGTCTTTGAGTCTTCAAATTTTTTTACGTACACGTACGGGGTCATTCAGAGAGCAGATCAAAATGGAAGAAACTTATAGCTGCCCGTGAGCAGGACATAATACTTTCATCGTCATTCATATCGCTCCACAGCCACATAAAAAAGAAAGATCGTGAGTCATGAAATCCCAATGCCTTCTCAAAGCAGTTCTCTATACTAGCCCATCATCAGACGCACTGCAGAAATCTTGTCACACGTAGTGCTGCAGTGAGTTTTGAGTTTCAATCATACAATACCAAATATACCTAGGTTGGAAAGGACTTGGGGGGGGGGGGGGGTTCCTATGCAAGTATGTAGACACTCTGTAGACAGTCTTCCTGATCGAACATTTTCATCGCAGCTGAAGCAAGTTAGCCTAGGTCTATACATTATGCTGTTCAACCGTGAGTCACCTTTGTACATGCCTCGAGATCTTAAGTCGAATCGAAGTTTCGCTGGCACGTGCGGCCGGGGTGGGGAAATCGATCGAGAAAGTCTATAAGGAAATGCAGGAACACTTTTAAAGACGGACGCGAGAGCAAACAGAGCTAAGTGGCACAATCAATGCAGCTGCTACCGCGCAACATTAGAAGCGCTCACCTGGGCACCCGGCGCCGAACGCTTCTCTCAGGTGAACAGAGCCAGTCAGCACTCGTGCGGGCCGCAGACCTTTTCGACTGACAGCTACCTCTATCAGTGCAGGCTTCCTCCTCTTGCCTCGTGCACTCTTTCTTCGCTGCAACGGTCGAGTTCCTAGCGACTCGGGCACTCTCTCGATCCTGGTCGCAAGCAGCTTCACTGGAATGCGTGCAAGACTGTGCAGGCAAACTGTGTTATGGTCTGCCGACGACGAAGCCAGACCAGCGAGGGATACCGCTGTATTGAGCAGGTTGAAGGAGCAGTTGTTTGTCGTCTGCGGAGAAGCTTGCAAAGCACGCGCGACCAACCCTCCGCAGGCCGTGAACTCTCAGCCTGTCTGGACACGTGCGAGTGGAACAGCGTCGCGGAAGATTGAGGACTCAGAAATCACGTATGAGGCCGGAGACGCGTTGTCGTCACTTCCGGGGTTATTTGTAGAAGCCACGTGCTTTCAGCCATGTTGGTAGGAGGCGAGCGATATCTGCTAAGCTATGCTACGGGAGACGTGCAACCATGCCGATTTCTTGCTGCGTGAAAAATTGTTTTAACAACCAACAAAAAGACACATAAAGAGGAGTCAAACGCTCCTACTACTCTATACCATCAGAGAAAACCAATCTAGGTCCGATTGTACAAAGGGTAATCGAAGCTGGACGAAGAGGATAAAAAGAAGATTTACAGAATAAATCTGACCTTTCGAGACACACACCCGGTGAAAATCCCACGAATCCTGCTACGAAGAATCGATAGACTTCCAAAGAACTATAATTCTTTAACTCTTCCAAAGTGTACGTCGATGTTCCGAGTACAACAGTTAAATATGTCCATGGCACTCGTTGGCGGAATGTTCCTCAATTCCGGATCAAGTTGGTCCTTCGTCAGCTGTTTGAATGGATGGATGGATGGATGGATGGATGGATGGATGGATGGATGGATGGATGGATGGATGGATGGATGGATGGATGGATGGATGGATGGAGTTTTACGGCTTATCTGCCTTTGTAGGCTACAAAAGGCCACCGAGCACAAAATAGTTCCGAGTCAGCGCAAATCAAGTCACGATGTACCTAGTTAATCACCTCTTACGAATCGCGAAGGGAGATGCGGTGGGTCAATTCTTACTCCCCTAACCCACAGGGAGCGTCAGCTGGTAAGGATCGAGCCTGCCGATCACCTCAATTTTGTTGAGGTAAAATCGACAGGCATCGGGCTTGCGAAAGTCAATGTAACTCGTTTTCTTCCTCACGGACATTACCTTAGAAAGAAAAATGTATCTACTAACTCTAATTATTTTTGATGTTGGTTTCTTGGCACAGCCAGCTTACCATGTCGGGGCAGATACACAAATAAGAGAAAAGCGAAACGATCACTCGTGCACTGAGTTTTGATGCGTGACGGGGACACTCCCCGCAGTATGTTTTGTTTGCTTTGTAATATTTGAGCACTAGCTGTAGGTGTACAAATGGTCAGTTGTTAATATATTTGGTGAATTTAGTTGTCATGAAACTTTGTTTTGTGCTTTCATGCCATTTTCTTGTCATAATCTTACACGTTACATTACGCCGAATGCGGGCAAGTTGATCATGCACTCATCGATTTTATGATCGTGAATTTTCTGTCCTCGCCTGACCAGGGAAACGAAATAGTGAATCCAAGCCAGAACTAAACAGTTAGCTGCTGCCACTCATTCGAGCTTTACATGAAACATTATTTCACACTAGCTCGATCGTCTGCTGGCGTAGTGGCTACGGTTCGATCGTGTTCGTCTGCTAGTTATGTACGGTGTGGTTTGTTTACTTATCTTCTGTGGATTTTGTGCAGAAAGTATACGTGACAATAGTCTATTATGACTATTTTCGATTAGTTTTTTATCTAGTTAAACTTTTTGCATGCTTTAATTCCATACTTTTGCCACGATCTAGCGATAATCACTCTTTAACAAAGACCCGAAACATACCCCAACATATATAGCACCGGAATATGTGTAACCGACGATCATGGCTGCGCTGCTGATAACCATATGACCGCTGGTGAACTCTTCCCCTGCCATTGTGATTTGGCGGAGGGAGGAGCGGAGGGGTGAGGGTGGGGGTGAGGGTGAGGGTGAGGGTGAAGGTTATGGTGCGTGAAGTGATTGATTGATTGATTGACTGTATTGAGGCCGACGACCCAAACAGCTCCAAAATACAGAGTTAGGAAAAAGTTTAATCCTACCTTCAGATATACATTATACAGTTTCTCATTTTGCACAAGTCATGGACGTGACACACACTGTGCTCACCCTCTTCTTCTTCTTCTTGTTCTTCTTCTTGTTTTTGTTCTTGTTCTTGTTCTTGTTCTTGTTCTTCTTCTTCTTCTTCTTCTTCTTCTTCTTCTTCTTCTTCTTCTTCTTCTTCTTCTTCTTCTTCTTCTTCTTCTTCTTTCTTTTCCTTCTATCTTTTCCTTCTTCTTTCTTTTTCTTTCTTTCGTCTCTTCTTCTTCTGCTTCTTCTTTAATTAGCAACAGATCTGAATGAGAAAGTCACGCAACGCCAAAAAAAAAAATTTCCCTTAACACAGTTTTTGCTGCTTCTGCTTGGTAGAAAGGTAGAGGTGCTTCTCATACCACGAGTTTGTCGGAAGATGAGAGCTCAAATCTCACTATTTTAACCCTGGTCATCAGGCCACTCACTCTTCAACATTCAAACTCTAACTCAACTTTATAGGAGCATGCAACTATGCTGCTGATGAACGCTCTAGTGTTAGCATTCACAATTTTCCAATACAACTTTCACAGGTACCCAGATTTTCTCCTGCAGGGAGGCAGGAAGCAATGCGATTTGACACCTTGTTGGTGGATGTTACGCCCGGTTCTGCGCAGATTTGAACGCCGCTCCAACAAATCTCGAAGCAACTCTAGGTCAAGCGCGCTAACATTCCGGTACGCTGGAGATAATGTTTTGTTATCTCTGGTGTGTTCCGGTATGAGGCGCTAACTTTGAGGCCATACAGTCTCCATTCTGGCACGCCAGAGGTAGAGAATTGCATTGTATCTCCAGTGATCACCAGAAGGTAGCCCACAGCCTCATTTCCCTCCAAAGCTCCTCAGTATCGTATGACTGAGAAAGGGGAAATCTTCGTGGCCTGCTGTCTTCGATCTGCTGCTTATCATCACGGTGGACACACGTCTGCTGTAGGACAGGCAAACAAACCAACAGCCTGAAAGGTCTCAACGAGATTTTACCAACAACGTGTCATCTAGAAATGGAACAGGTTTGTAGCTCTCGGAGAGTCTTCAACGTGATTTTAAACCATAGTACAGGAGGACGTATTATGGTGGCTTTATAAACACACGTACGGACGTCAGATGAGATGAAAGGAACTCCCACGATAGTAGAGACTTAGAAAGGACGGAACGAATGTTCAAACATCATCAAAAAAATCTGGTCAGTAGCCTATTTGGGTTTGATTTCGCAGGTGCGGCAGTTAGACTATTGGCGTCTGCAACGAAGCTGGTAATTAGGGGCCTGTTCAAGAGGCCTACCGGTACTTACCGGTTGATACCGTTCGTCTCTTGAACGACTTGGTACGGCTACCGGTATCGACCAGTACGTACCGCGCCGGAACGCTGTTGCGCCTGTATAACCAAAATGGCTGCCTTCGGGGAAAGGAAGAAAGTCGTCATCACAAATATGTGCTGTGGCACGCATTTCGACCTGTGATTATTACCCAGCCTATGCGAGACGTTACAAGAAGTTAGGCTGATATTGTACTTTTCTTTTTTAAAAGAATAACTGCTCTGAAATAATTACTGGGCAAGATGTGAGCAAACATTTCCACGACAGATAGCGAAACAATTTTAAGGGAAGCAACTCTTATATCTTACATTAGCCCTTTGTTTGTTGTGTAATCTCCCTTGAAGTGAGCATCGAAATATTCTTGCTTACACCAAGTTAGCACTGTCGTTTTGACATAAATTTCTATTCGAGCGATGCCGAGCATTCATGCACAGCTACAGCTTAACGTATTTCATCATTCCACAAGGAACGAGCAGTCTGCAGCTGCTGGTTTACTCATTTGGTTGAGAAGCGCAATCCGCGGCGATGAGAAGGCATCGCGGAAGCCATCTTGGCTACCGTCGGGTCATAACGAGTCATTCAAGAGGGCACACCGGTTGCTCGGCTACCGGTAGGCTACCGGTAGGTCGTCTTGAACGCACGGAAGAGACTAGCTCCGTCGAGATCGAGTCAAACAGAGTTATCTTCTCCTACTTTCAGCAAAACAATGGCGCGTCGCTTACAAAATCTGTGAAAGACACGACTGTTTTTGGAACAGAAAGTTTGTTGTTTCTACAACGCATATCTGTGTACCTGAGAGAGAGAAAGAGAGAGAGAGAGAGAGAGAGAGAGAGAGAGAGAGAGAGAGAGAGAGAGAGAGAGAGAGAGAGAGAGAGAGAGAGAGAATGAAGACGAGAGAGAGAGAAAGAGAGAGAGAGAGAGAGAGAGAGAGAGAGAGAGAGAGAATGAAGACGAGAGAGAGAGAGAGAATGAAGACGAGAGATCGAGAGAGAGAGAGAGAGAGAGAGAGAGAGAGAGAATGAAGACCAGAGAGAGAGAGAGAGAGAGAGAGAATGAAGACGAGAGAGAGAAAGAGAGAGAGAGAGAGATAGAAAATGAAGACGAGAGAGAGAGAGAATGAAGACGAGAGAGAGAGAGAGAGAGAGAGAGAGAGAATGAAGACCAGAGAGAGAGACAGAGAGAGAGAGAGACAGAGAGAGAGAGAGACAGAGACAGAGAGAGAGAGAGAGAGAGAGAGAGAGAGAGAGAGAGAGAGAGAGAGACACACAGAGAGAGAGAGAGAGAGAGAGAGAGAGAGAGAGAGAGAATGAAGACGAGAGAGAGAGCAGCAGACGTTTACTTCAGTGACACTATCATATATAGTGTACTATTCTATCTCTGCTTCAATAAAAGATCCTGCATACTCTCTTTCCGTCTTTTCTAGTATTTGTTAAGTTACAAAACGCAAAATATAACAAATTCTCACCATTTACAAAGTGATCCAAGCAAACAAATCGATCTGCCTTAGAGTCAAAAGTGAGTGACTTCAGGTTCAGTTGAGCGATCCACTTACGGCGCCTGTTGAGTTGTGAGATCCAGCATTTCCATGCCTTTTCGCGTTGCAACACGCGGTACGACACAAAACGTCGATCTTTCTCTCTGTCATGCCTATTGTGGCAGTTCTTCACACAGCAGGAGGTCACCATTGTAGAAACAACAAACTTTCTGCTCCAAAAACAGTCGTGTCTTTCACAGATTTTGTAAGCGACGCGCCATTGTTTTGCTGAAAGTAGGAAAAGATAACTCTGTTTGACTCGATCTCGACAGAGCTCATTCGAGCAGCTTCGTTCAAAAGATCTGGAAATCTAGGGTCAGGTATAAAAGGAGCGACAAAGCAAGAGAGAGACAGACACGACTGGGACACGTGTCAGACACGAGCAGCAGATGCGACAGAGTTAAAGTGAGAGCTTAACTTTGTAAGAAGCGAGTCCTCTGCGACACTGTGCATAGAGTGAAGCGAGTACGACGACACTACATATTGTCAACGCTGTGTATTCAACCAGTGCGTGAATAAAGTTTATCGAAAACGACCACCAGCGTTTGTAACTTCGACTTCCCAGCACAAGCTAGGAGAACCCCCGTACAACGAGAGAAGAGTGCAACACCTACTTGACTTCTGCGTCTATGGACTCCATTGGTTATTTTACTGTTATTCATTCATTCATTCATACGGACACTTTGCAATTTTACATCGTTGCCAAAAAGAAGACGTGGCGGCTGAATAGGGGATATTAGAGGAGATAACTATAAACTGATCTGGCTTCAGTCGTACAAAGAAAATAACAGACCGCGCTTTCCATTGCGATAACCGCAAAGGTGGGATTCCCACGCAGTGGATATATATGCAATCCCAAGCAAACCACAGAGCCTTTCCGATATCATCTAAAACTGATCGCTGTAATCACACAGGTGCCAGAATCAACATTGGGACAAAAAAGCAGTGTATCATTTCAGAAATGGATTTATTGCAAGACCTGACTGATTGGACGTCGCAGCTATTACATTTTTTAAAAACCGGAAATGCCTTTTGTGTTGCTTTGGATTGAATATATATATCCATAGTCCTGGGGAACTCGCCTCAGATGTACGATTGAACCCGTATCGATCTCAGTTACCTTCCCAAATATTTCCTTTTCTACCCGTGTCTAGCTTGATTTGTGGCAGTCTCGTAAATTTGCAACTTGCCCACGTGAATGGATGCAACTGAAGTTATCTGTGATCCCCAAACAAACACTTACACTACGGTATACAGACTGCACTCTCCATGACGTGTATTAAACAACGACTGAAACCAGAACAGTTGCCATCCCCTGGTTTCCCCTGTTCAAGTCATGTCATCCGAATACGGCAGCTTACACAAATGTGTCTCACTCAGCCAGTTTATTACGGACACATGTGGCCTCTCACGCTGTCACCATCAGTGGCTAGAAAGAGTTCCGTTCACAGACGAATCCAACACTCAGTAGAGGGGTGAAAGAGTTCCGCTATTGGCCAGCAGACGAATCCAATACTGAGGAGAGGGTTGTAAGCAGACGCCAACCTTGGAGACATCCACGATTGGATAAGTTGCTAGAATTGCATTGAGAAATTGATTGTTCATTAATCACCAGACAGATACGACCTTGTATATTGCGCTTTTTTGGTGTCGACGAAACTCATTCCCACTCCTCTTCTCAGCATTAATTAATGGATTCGTCGGCAGCCCAACAGAAGAACTCTTTCATATCTCTCCTGAGTATTGGATTCGTCTGTGGCTCGTCTACAGAACTTTTTCAAGCATTTCGATACGGTGCCGTCAACTGCATGGGTTGTTCCATTCACACTTGGCAGCTGAGCAAGTCGTTTGTGTCTTGTTGTAGTGCGAGGGGATTATGAAGAGACGAAGATTCAGATTGTTTACTTGCTACGGTACTTAAATTCATCAGGCACCAGTAGAACATGTAGTTATGGAAGAAAGAAGCTATAATAAAGGACACCCATCATTACAGACACCTAGTGTGCGTCGTCAAACGAGTCATCTGCAGGAACTTGTGAAGAAGTCAATGTCTCATTAAGAGGATGGATGGATGGTGTTTTACGGCCTATCAGCCTTTGTAGGCTATGTAAGGCCATTGAGCACGAAAATCACTAGAGCAGTTTAGAGTAAACGCAAAGCAAGTAACGGTGTCCCTAGTTATTCGCCTCTTACGAATTGCGTAGGGAGACGTGGCGGGTCAATTCTTACCCCGAACCCACAGGGGGATTCTCCTTCAGAGGTAAAGTTTTACAACAAAAAAAGAAATTTTGCGGTGTATATTGTACATGGAACAACCAAGGAGAAATCTCATTATGGACGATATAACGACTATGGAACATCAGTGCCTTTGAAGTACATCAGGTGCTGCAAAATCTTCATGTATCCCTCCCACTCTTCAATTGACCTGGGCTGGTATTCATGGGGAATGTCAGTTTTATCTCCGGTCAGAAAGTTAACCGCCGGAAGTCGAGTTTTCCCTCCGGCTAGCTCTGTCCATGAACACCAGCACAGGTCTGCAACTTAAAATGAAACAACCAAGTCAGCGTTATGCTCAGTTAATATACATGTATATGTCAGTGCGTGGGTGGGTGCACTGCAGGCATGTACACATTTAAGTGACTATGTATAAACGAGTATGCATGTGTGTGTGGGCATATACTTGCACACACATATGCACGCATGACTGGGCAGAGAAAGAGAGAGAGAGAGAGAGAGAGAGAGAGAGAGAGAGAGAGAAAGAGAGAGAGAGAGAGAAATAGAGAGAGAGAGAGAGAAAGAGAGAAAGAGAGAGAGAGAAAGAGAGAGAGAGAGAGAGAGAGAGAGAGAAAGAAAGAAAGAGAGAGAGAGAGAGAGAGAGAGAGAGAAAAGAGAGAGAGAGAGAGAGAGAGAGAGAAAAAAGATAACCAGACCTGACCTCGATATTTAATCTTTATCCCTCCAGGTTTACTGGAGGTCCTCACAGCTTTATCCCTCCAGGTTTACTGGAGGTCCTACAGACTTTATCTGTCTGTGTGTGTCTGTCTGTCCCGACTCCACGGCTGATTGCTCAAAAACTACTGGACGGATTTCCTTGACATTTTGCACACTAACTGGAAGTTAGGTCCGATTGAATGTATCAAATTTGCAGAATCAAGGCTTGAAGAGAAAATGGTTTTTTAAGGTCGTACACTCGAGAGTGCCTCCCCAAATACTCGATTCATGGAATGGCGAAATTGCAAAATGTGTGACGTCATCAACAACGTGACGTCATTTGCGAGTAGAATTTTGAGGATAATGGATTTTGAGAACATTGGTGAAAGGATAAAGAAGGATTTTTTACGATGCAAGTAGTCAATTGATGGAATGGCGACCCACTCTACAGCCACGCCCCTTTTCTCGCTGTATCTCGCGTGGTTATAGTTGCTGGCGCCAAAATGGCTTCCGAATGAACGCAGATTCGTTGCGTTGTATTCCGGACATCATTTGTGTCTCATTTTTGCCAGACAGTGAGAAGAGTTCTCAGACTGTGATAGACAGGGGTATGAATAAATACTATTCATGTTATTTAGACGAAATTAAGATTTATTAGCAAGCGGATTAAACGGTGGAGGTGACAGCTCGTTGCTTCAGATCAATGCGCCGCACATTATGTATCGACTTTATTTCCATCTTGACGCTGCTAAGCAGAAGATCAACGAATTTTGAGGATAATGGATTTTGAGAACATTGGTGACAGGATAAAAAAGGATTTTTTACGATGCAAGTAGTCAATTGATGGAATGGCGACCCACTCTACAGCCACGCCCCTTTTCTCGCTGTATCTCGCGTGGTTATAGTTGCTGGCGCCAAAATGGCTTCCGAATGAACGCAGATTCGTTGCGTTTGTTGCACTCTTCTCTTGCAATATCTTGATATACGGGGGTTCTCCTGGCTTGCGCTAGGAAGTCGATCGAAGTGACAGACTCTGGTGGTCGTTTCCAATAAACTTTATTCACGCACTGACCTCTACAGTGGTGAAAATCAGCAACAGCAATTCGTAGCACTCACACAGCTTCACTCTGCTTACAGTACTGCAGAGTCTCGCTAGCACACAGCAGAAACTCGCTACCTCGAGAGTCAAAGCTCTCACCTTTAACTCTGTCGTATCTGCTGCTCTCTCTCTCTCTCACTCGCTTTCGCTCCTTATATACCTTTACACAATTTCTAGAAACTACCAGCACAATATCGCATTTACTCCCACGTTCTTAACTGCGACGCGACTGACTTACTGTGTCACAACAAGCTAATATTAGCCTAAGTCGGTCGAGGTCAGGGCACTGACCTGTCCGATAAACACAAACAGCCGCGCCTGCGACACTGCCCGTAGGTTCGAGAAACGTCACAACATAGCTCCTCCCCTAAAGACCGAAACGACCTCGTCGGTCTCACTACATATACAACTCCATCATTCAATTTACAAAACACTATAAACTAACACCTCAAAAATACACAACTAGCAACAACATTATCATCAACAACAACAACAACGAAATACCGGGAAAAAGTCAATCCGCAGTCCAGGTAGTTCAAGAATTACAAAATGAGTGGCATAGATGCAGAAACCTGACATATGGGCGAAAGCTTCCTTGCGGTAGCATCTGCCCAGTCCATGGGGTCAATGTCTGCATGACCACTGTTCATACTGTCACTGAAAATAAAGAACTCCTCACAGGAAGCGAGAGGGACGTGTCACACGCCGCCCTCGCCGCGTGTATGTCTGTACGTCCTCAGGGGTTGCTCCATCCTCGCTCTCGTCTTCCAAGGAAGGCCCTGATACAGAGTCTCTCTCAGTGGGCTCGTCGTCATCGGTTGGATCAGGGTGGCGCCGTGGTGACTGCCACCAGTCCGGCGGTGGTTCTCCCTGGTACTTCCAGAGACGGGCACGGTTCACGTAACGTCCTCCCGGTGGCCGGGCCAGCTTGGTGGTGCATCCCTTCTTGGCCCCTGGGTTGGGGTACCACGGTGCAGTGCCATCAGGAGAGGTCTGGTGATAGGCCTTGCGGTCGTAACCAGTCTTCATTCCGTCCACGCTCCGCTGCAGGTGTGTCCTTGCGGACTTTCTCACTGCCTGCAGCATACCCTGGAGCGGTTCCACACCCTGGGGCACGTCACGGGGGATATCCACCAATGGCCCGGCGACCACTGCAGAACTGTCAGTCTTGCTAGAGCCACTACGGCGACTGTGGGGTCTTGCCCGTGAGGCACAGATGGCACAGCGCCGACACAAGTTGCGAACGGACTTGTGTCGACCAATCCAAAAGTACCGCTCACAGACGCGTCGATACGTCTTCTGCCTTCCGAGGTGGCCAGCTGCTGGGTCATCGTATACCTGTCTCAGCGCTTCCTCCTGCATGGCTCTCGGCAGAACAGGGAGAAGGCGGCAGGTTTCTCCCTTCTCGTCCATCCACTTTCTGTACAGCGCTCCATCCGTCAGCTGCAAGGCATCCCACTGGGTCCAGTAAGCCTTGGTGACAGGGCTGGTAACGGCGACCTTCCTCCAGGGTGGGCGGACAGGCCTGTCCTCCATCCAGCGGATGATGGGCTGCAGGTCCGGATCCTGTCTCTGCGCGACTGCCAGAGGCGTCTCTTGAGCGGCGATCCGCCTCAACGCACCCGAGGGCCGCAGTGAAGCATTCCCTTCACCCCCAAGACCCTTCAACTGCACGTGGTGCCCATCAATCAGCAGGAGGAACTGTCCCCAGTCTATAACACAGCAATGCTTCTGCAAAAAGTCTATCCCCAGGATGACGTCATCTTCTATATCGGCGATCACGAAGGGGTGAGAAATAACAAGCTCACCGGCCTTCACCTTCACTGTCACGACGCCGTGCACAGGGATCGGTCTGTTCATGACGTCAGTGAGCACCATTGCTGATTCCTCTCTTCTCTGGAAAGGGTACAGACCAGTCTTTATCACAGAAATGGTCGCTCCTGAGTCGATCAGTGCCTGATGACGGTTGCCGTCGATGTGCACCTCGATCGCCGGCCCTCCTGGGTCTACGCGGACACCCTTCAACCGATGACTGATGCGATGTGGGGCGGTGGAGGCAGGGGACGCCGGGCTATGCCCCTTAAGCCCGGCGCATCCTAGTTTTCCTGGGCTGTGGTGGTCTTCTTCCTTCCCTGTGGACAGCGGCGAGCGATGTGGCCTGTCTTGTCGCAATTATAACATCTGATCTGCCCTTGCTGTCCGTCCTGACGGGAAGAGCGGTTTTGCATCTTCTCCAACAACTCCGCCATCAGCTGGCGAAACTGGTTCAGAGAGAGAGTGTCGCCGTCACCCTCCGATTTCTCCTGGCTGTCAATGGCTCTGATCCTATGAGGGTGAGATGCTCTCTGGGTCGCTTCCTCGCGTTGAGCGATAGCCTCGACACGAAGAGCGGTGTTGACTGCTTCCGCCAAGGTAGAGGGAGCCAACACCTGTACTTGGCGTTTCGCTTCGTCGTCGACGAGGGCATCTATAAACTTCTCCCGAGCCAAATCGTCGATTGCCTCCCTGTTAAACGCAGGGTGCGCTCGCCTCACCAGCCTCTCGATGTCAGCTGCCAACTCGATGAGTGATTCTCCCTTCTTACGCTTTCTCGTGTAGAGTGCTGCCTTAGCCTGGTCTGCATTTCGGGAATCTTGAAACCTGTCACGGAGGGTCCGAACGAGGGCAGTGTAGTCATTCCTGCCTTCGGGTGGGATGGTTTCCAGGACTGTCAGCGCTTGTCCCGTCAGGCTGGAGATGAGGAAACTCGCTTTCTCCCGTTCTCCCCAACCGTTGATCTGCGCGGTCACCTCGAACTGGATGTGGTAGGCATCCCAAGGTGCCTTCCCGTCGTACGTTTGTGGCCGCTGCACTGGACGACCGGCTGGGGCGTATGCCTCCTCCTGGTGTGAGACGAATGGTGACGCCTCAGCTCGAAGTTGCTTGGACGCCCGGTGGTTATCTTGGGTGCAAAATCTGGCTGGATAGGATAGGCTAGCTTTTGTTTCTTCTTTCTCTTCCAGCTTTCTCTCTAGTCTGCAGATGACGGTGTCGAGCCGGGTAGCATCAATGCGATCTACCTCCCCTTTTACCGCCTCGATTTCTCTCAGCAGTCCCTCTGTCCCGGTTTTGATGGTTTGCAGCAAATCTTCCTGACGCAGGCGATATTCCCTCTCCTCCGCCTCCTTCTGTTCACGGTATGCTGCCTCTTCTGCCTTCTCACGCTCGCGGTCTGCCTTCTCCTCTGCCCTCTCCCGCTCGCGGTCTGCCTTCTCCTCTGCCTTCTCCCGCTCACGGTCTGCCTTCTCCTCTGCCTTCTCCCTCTCGCGGTCTGCCTTCTCCCTCTCACGGTCTGCAGCTTCTTGCTGGCGACGCTTGGCTTCTTCTTGTTCTCTCCGTTCGCGATCTGCCTTCTCCTCTGCCTTCTCCCGCTCACGGTCTGCCTTCTCCTCTGCCTTCTCCCTCTCGCGGTCTGCCTTCTCCCTCTCACGGTCTGCAGCTTCTTGCTGGCGACGCTTGGCTTCTTCTTGATCTCTCCGTTCGCGATCTGCCTTCTCCTCTGCCTTCTCCCTCTCACGGTCTGCCTTCTCCCTCTCACGGTCTGCAGCTTCTTAATTTGCTGGCGACGCTTGGCTTCTTCTTGTTCTCTCCGTTCTCGATCTCGTTTTTCCTCCTCCTGGGCTTCTCTCTGGTGCCTCTGTTGGTCGAGCAGAAGTCTCATCATCATTGCGATGTCTTCCATCGGTTGCTCGGTCACCTCTACGCGTGCAGCGGATCGGGTTACGCGTTTCTCGCCTTCCATTTCCGTTGTCACTGTCACTGCTTCAACTGTTCGCCGTCTGTGGAACCAATGTTGCACTCTTCTCTTGCAATATCTTGATATACGGGGGTTCTCCTGGCTTGCGCTAGGGAGTCGATCGAAGTGACAGACTCTGGTGGTCGTTTCCAATAAACTTTATTCACGCACTGACCTCTACAGTGGTGAAAATCAGCAACAGCAATTCGTAGCACTCACACAGCTTCACTCTGCTTACAGTACTGCAGAGTCTCGCTAGCACACAGCAGAAACTCGCTACCTCGAGAGTCAAAGCTCTCACCTTTAACTCTGTCGTATCTGCTGCTCTCTCTCTCTCACTCGCTTTCGCTCCTTATATACCTTTACACAATTTCTAGAAACTACCAGCACAATATCGCATTTACTCCCACATTCCTAACTGCGACGCGACTGACTTACTGTGTCACAACAAGCTAATATTAGCCTAAGTCGGTCGAGGTCAGGGCACTGACCTGTCCGATAAACACAAACAGCCGCGCCTGCGACACTGCCCGTAGGTTCGAGAAACGTCACAACACGTTGTATTCCGGACATCATTTGTGTCTCATTTTTGCCAGACAGTGAGAAGAGTTCTCAGACTGTGATAGACAGGGGTATGAATAAATACTATTCATGTTATTTAGACGAAATTAAGATCTATTAGCAAGCGGATTAAACGGTGGAGGTGACAGCTCGGTGCTTCAGATCAATGCGCCGCACATTATGTATCGACTTTATTTCCATCTTGACGCTGCTAAGCAGAAGATCAACCAACCATCCTCATTGCTCGTGCAAGGCTGGGTAAGTGTTGTTGTTGTTTTTTAATCATTTATTTGTTACGTGTTTGATGGAGTAACCGAAGCTCGCATTCCAAAATTGTAGAACCTACTCTTGAAGTGTTGTGTGTGGAGCCAAAAAGCTTGCGCAACTGTCCTTCGCACTGACTGTCCTATGCACGGACTGTCCTTTGCATTAACTGTCCTTCACACTGACTGTTCTATGCACTGACTGTCCGATGCACTGACTGTCCTATGCTCTTTCACACTGACCAGTGCACAGAATGACCGGTGCGTGTCCGAAGCACTGGTGAGCGTGACAAAAACTTTGAGCGGACTGCTAGATCTTTACCCACTGTAGAAAGCGCACTTCCCCTCCTCTCCTTCGTGACAATCTCCTTGTCAGTGCATAGAACAGTCAGTTAGGTTACTCCATCAAACACGTAACAGATAAATGATTTTTTTTAATCACTTACCCAGCCTTGCACGAGCAATGAGCAATGCATGACCAGGTTCGATTCTGCGCAGAAAATTTTTTCCCTCTTTTTTCGAGAGGTTGTGGGTTCGAACCCAACCTGGTTTTTTGTGTTTTTGTGTGTGCGTGTTTTTTCCCCCTCTTTTCTTGAGAGGTTGCGGGTTCGAATCCGATCTTTAAAAATATATATATATATATATATATATGCCAAAACCTCGAGGTTCAGCGCCAGCGGTTTTTATCTGTGTGTGTGTGTGTGTGTGTGTGTGTGTGCGTTTGTCTGTCCCGACTTAACGGCTCATATCTCAAAAACTACTAGACGGATTTCCTTGACATTTTGCACACTTACTGGAAGTTAGGTCCGATTGAATGTATCAAATTTTCAGAATCGAGGTTTGAAAAGAAAGTGACTTTTTTAGGTCGTAAACTCGAAAACACTCCCCTAAAATGTCCCTTGACGGAATGGCGATATTTCGCCTTTTCCTTCACTCCCGTCGCCAGCAGCGTTTCTCCCACGCTGTACGAGCGCTCACCAGTTACATAAATAGTTTTCGTGATCCTCCCCAGAAAGAAAATCGCCTTTGCTTAAAAAAAATACCGTTTTACAGTCAAAATTGGTGTCTCCACCCGCGCAGCCGGTCCGACTCTTAGAACAGCCACTCCGTCTCAGCGGCAGAGCAATAGAGTAGGTCTACACTACCAAGTTCTGTTCGCGTGGCCTAATGGCAGTGAATCGATATTAAACTTGGCAGAAATAGACCTTGAGTATCCTAAAATGTACAAGACCACTCAAATTTCATGAACTATCATCCATTTGTCTACAATTTACAGTGCAAAATACGAACCGACGAGGTTTGCAGAAAATGATTTTATATATATCTGCTTTACAATTCAATACTTTCAGATTTACGGATTAGCTCACTCAGTAGCGCGTCAAATATTTTTTGTCGCTGGGACATGCTTGGTTGTAGGGGATGCACGTACGGGGTCGAATCCGCACAGAAGCTTCTTTTTTTTTATGTGTGTATGGCATTCGAGAGAGAGAGAGAGAGAGAGAGAGAGAGAGAGAGAGAGAGAGAGAGAGAGAGAGAGAGAGAGAGAGAGAGACCCACCTCACCAGTTGTTGTACACGTGAGAGGTTGCGCGTTCGAACCTTACTGTTTTTTCCCCCCTTTTTTCGAGAGGTTGCAGGTTTGAACCCGACCTGGGTTTTTTGTTTTTGTTTTTTTCCCCTCTTCTTTTCGAGAGGTTGCAGGTTCGAACCAGATCTTTTTTTCTTTTCTTTTTTTAATGCCAAAACCTGGAGGTTCAGCGCCAGCGGTTTTTATTGACCGCATGCAATTTGTCAAGTCCTCTCCAGAGAGAGAGAGAGAGAGAGAGAGAGAGAGAGAGAGAGAGAGAGAGAGAGAGAGAGAGAGAGAGAGAGAGAGAGAGAGAGAGAGATATTAAAATAACCAGACCTGACCTCAATATTTAATCTTTATTGGCCACATGCAATTTGTCAAGCCCTCTCCACAAAAACTCGTGTGGAACATATAAGCTATGGATATACACAACCACAGAGACGACTCAACATATCTATCACTGCCACAATGGCTGCATGGCCATTTGTAAATAATGAACATTGTTTTCAAATGGCAAAAAATAAAAGAGAAAGAATACAATAATACTGAAAAGGCAAGACATATTAATTCATCCAAGCATCACGGAAGGAGGGAACGTTTATTGCAAGAATGCTTTGCATCAATCAATCAATACCTACCAGTATTTTTAATTAACAGGTACATCACAGTAGAAAAATATTGAACATTAAGGTGAAATTTTGTTTAAGCATGAAAGACAAGTTGTGCTTTCGTTTACAAACAAATGTTGATGCTAGTTTCAAGGTTCAGATTCTCAGCCTTCGGAACTGCTGGTTCAGTGTATAAAAAGAGCATACAATTTTGGTGTACATGTATCACTCCAGCTTCAAAGTCATCTCATGCAAATCCGATGCGGAACACTAACTTGTTAATGACTAAGCAGCCATCAGTGTTACAGATCTTGTTACATAGGCAAGCACGACTTCCCCATTCCTCAGTTATTTCAAAGGCATCCAAACTGGCCATCTTAAGTACTCTTCCTGATCATCATAATCTTTTGTGTGAGTGCTTGTGGGATAAGAGAAACCAAAAACATAAGAAATATTAGCAATACAATAGAATAAATGTCGTGGTATTTTCAATGGCACGTTTTTGCAATGTTGAAAATAAACCTACAATATTCATACTTATTTTTTCCGAGTGCAATATCACAATTTTTTCCCATGACATCTGATCTACAGTATCATTTGATTCTGGTTAAGCAGGATGAAGGGTCTAGATATGATAATTTCTTATCATCTCTCAAAGTCTGGGCATGACTGCAGACGAATAATTTTTTTAATGACACCATTGCACGTTATTATGACCAAGACAAGGAAGTCACACTGATTAAGAATGGGCAATACATGCAACAGACCATTATAACAAATAATTTTCCAGACAGAAATAAGATTATTCTACTTAGAACAAAAATAGACACAATGGACACAACTGAATGGTGGCCAAATCGTTCATCTGAATAATGACTACCTTCAGGACAGAGCAGTCCAGACTAAAGCAACGCCATGCAACTGAAGGGTGGCTAAAGTGTTCTACTGAATGATGACCATCTTCAGGGCGGAGTCTGCTCCCCCCACCACTGCGTCCTGTCCTTGGTTGGCCGTGTCCAGGGCAAAGACCGACTTCTGGAAGAAGACGTCTCCCAGGCACTGCAACAATGAAAGGCAAGATGTGACCTGTCACCAAGAAATGTCTCTACTCTACTTGTACGATTTTGACCTTCAGCCCCAAGTAGGTCGGGAAGTGTTTTTGGTTGTCCTTGTGGCAAGTTTTCCTCCAGCTTCTTCTCCAATCATCCACTTTTAAGTTGCTGCAAGGAAATCTCCTAAAGTTGCAATAAAGCATGCTAAAAACTGCTTTGAAAGCACCAACCCTGTATAGTATTTACAGAGAATGAACAATAAAATAAAATACAAAATCTGAATAAAAGTATGAATTTGTGCACCCATCGATGGGGACAAATAGCTCTAAACAAATATCTTTGATGTTTAATACAGTCCAGAGGTCAGGTTTCTCAACCAAGGTGTAGGTACCTGAACCACTGAACCACTGAATGAATGGAGTTTTACAGCCCTAACATGTTACCTGAAGCCACTGATCACTAGAGATAATTAGAGTAGAAGCAAGGCCCAAGTTCCCTAGCTATTCACCCATTACATATTGCACAGGGAGATGCTGTGGGTCTGTTCTTACCCCCAACCACGAGGGGGTGACGTGGGACAGCAGCGCCCGCCTGTGACCATTGCTACTGAGCCTGCCATGCCAGAAAGTCACGACAATAACATTGAAACTGCGCTCTTGTTCATTTTCACAATAAAAGTTGTTGTAATTGTGATCATCGTTGTCATCATCATCGTCTTTGTTGTCATCAACATAGATTTCACTATCAATTTTGACATCATCATCATCATCACCATCATCAACACTGACCTCATCACCATTGTCAACATTGACAACATCATCAATATAGATATCATCACCACCACGACTACTATTGTCATTATCACCACCACCATTATCATAAACACCACCACCACCACTATCATTAACACTGCCACCACCACCTCCACTTCTATTGTCATTATCACCACCACCACCACAATCATCATCACCACATGACTATCACCACCACCACCACCATCATTATCACCACCACTATCACCTCCACCACCACCACCACTGCCACCTCCTCCACCATCCCAACCACCACCATCATCAATCATCATCATCATCACCATCATCGTCATGATCATCATGATCATCGTCTGATCACCTTGCCATCGCTGATGCTGATGAGGTGTGCACTGTTGGTGCCACTGCCTCCTGCAAGCACGGCATCACTGCCACAAAATCTGGTGCAGTAGAGGAAGTCGCCGTTGCAGTGGCTGTCATTGGGGAAGGGAATGCTCTTGATCAGGCTGCCATTGTTGTAGCTCCACAGAGCCAAGGAGTCTGAGGCCACCCAGGAACCAGTGAGGATCATTCCGTTCTGGACAGTGGAAAATTAAGTATGAGAAATGTGGTTGTTTCTAAGTGAGAGGGAGATAGGGAAAGAGAATGAGAGAGAAAGAGGAGGGGCAGTTGGGGATGCAGGAAGAGAGAGGGCGATGAGAGGTGGAGAGAGAGAGAGAGAGAGAGAGAGAGAGAGAGAGAGAGAGAGAGAGAGAGAGAGAGAGAGAGAGAGAGAGAGAGACATGGGGGTGGGGGTAACAAGGGGAAAGAAAATGGGGCCTGCAGGCTAATAACAGTAAAAGAATAAAAGACCAAACCGTACGGCCCGAGAAAAAAAAGTAAAAAATTAATAGATGATACGCACTAGGATGTCAAGGGAGGTAACTCCAAAAAACCATTTAGTACTTGGGTTGACAGTCCGGAATCGGAAATAATCTCCCCTGCGGGCTTTTCCTGCAGGTTGAACAGATTTTGTCCAAATTAATGTGAAGCTTCCTTCCTTTATTGTGACTTTCACTGGTCAATGAAAACAAGAAACATACTCATGCAGAAATGCTTATCAACATGCTCAAACCTTCCTCCCAATCACATACCTTGATGTCCAGAGCTTCACCACACACATGGGGACCATAAATCCGCCTTGCCAGTGCATCATAGGCAGCTCTGCAGTCCCAGATCTAACAGCAGTCAATACACAGAGAAACATGTCAGTTTTAATTCTCATATTTTCGCTTTTCAGTGTCAAAAGAGACATGGAAAAATAGACTTCTGTGAATAATGAAAATCTTGTATGCTTTTTACTGTGATTTTGATAACCATTATGTTACAAGGTCACGTGGTTTGAAGTGCTCTGTCCAACTAAGTGCATTGCAACAGTTTACTATACATGCTCTCTCTCTCTCTCTCTCTCACTCTCTCTTCCCCTCCCTCTCAATTGCACGCATGCACACACACACACGCACACACACACACACACAGTGGCATGCGCACACATACACACACTTGCTTACTTTCAGGTCATTATCCCAGCCAGAGGATATGAAGACGTGATGTTCTTCAGGGTGGTACTTGATGCAGAAAACCCTCTGGGTCAGGGATGGTGTGGCCTCAGTGAACTTCCGCTCCTCATCCACCAGGGGTGTAAGCCCAAATGTACTCACCACCTAGAGCCCACGAGTGAATGAATCCACACATTATGCATCAGATCATCCTTCCTGAACATTAAAGGCCATTTTCTCATGTGAGGGCTACTCATGATACGACATCACCACAGAGAAGTACATGAAGAAGCCATACAGTCATCTATCCCTACAAAGCTGAAATACAGAGCAATATAATTGATATGTTACTTGTGATTTAAATGAAACACAGGGGAAAAAAGCAAGAGCAATGAAGCAATTTAAAAGTGAGACCCACATAACATATGGGCCCCTGCAGAACCTGAAAGGTAAAACTGACAAATACATCAGTCCATGATGATGTTCAGAGAGTGAAAAAAGATTAACAGACCACCTCCCAGGACAAGAAGTCTGTCTGTCTGCAGGTACATCACTGCCATCAGAATAAAAAGTAATGGTGTCGGCAAAGTCTTGAGAAAGAATGGTGCTTTGGGGAGTTTCAGTATGTGTGTGAGAATGTGTGGGTGTGTATGTGCACACGCGCATGCAAGTGCATGTGTGACGTTAATTTATCAGTGTATTTATTTATCACCGACAGCAGCTGTGCAACAATGTGAGTGTGTGCAAGACCAGCACATTACAGGGCTGAACATATGAGCATGGCCACCAGAGACATCCCATATGAGCTGAAGCCCATGTCTGTGGAGCTTTTGGGGCCTCGTCCAGTTGCTTGGTCAAGGGAGCTTCAGTAGCATTTTGTGTCCTTCAGAGTGGTATCATGGAAGTTATATGTTCGTAGTATGTGGGGCACTGATAATATTTGACTGGTTGTTAAAAGTCCATCTCCTGATATGATAACATGTCAATCACATTATCAACCAAAATTAGAGGATTAGATAATAAAATCATGCACTTCATAGCACCTAGTAATTTGAATCAAACGAAAAGATGGAAAAGGAAAAGAAAAAAAATGTTCTGGACATTTCAGTTCCCTTGTGAGATTGACAGGGAAATATACATAATGATCATATCAATATATTTATTCTCATAAACATGTTCCTTTAGAGAGATTGTACATGCATTGTTCACATTCTTTAAAACTCTACTTCCATGTCTTGTATCTGCGACACAGCCACTCACATGTCATTTCCTAGCCAAGCACTATTACTGTATTACTGATGCACATAGGAGATTGGTTAAAATATTATAAATACTAAAATAGGTTCAAATTTAATTTGATTGGCCAAAACATGGAAATGTGTGTTTGAATTAAATCCACCAGACCAAAGAAGATAAAGTAATGTATTAATTTTAACAATGTAATTCCCTCTAGTATTTTTCATTTTCATTTGTAAAAATGCAGTAAACCAACCAAACAAACAAAACAACCAAAAAGAACAAAGAATAATGCATTTCAACAACACTGAAAACCCCAATTTCCAAAACGTGAAGCCCATATAATTCTTTTCACCAAGCTTTACATTGGAGGTGTTGGTGTCATAGATTTTGATCTTGAAGTCTTTTCCTCCGGTCACAAACTGGGTGGCATCATGGTTAAAAGCCAGAGTGTTGATCTCATTCCCCATCTCTGCAAGACATGGCAACAAAGACCTAGTAGAGCGAGATGTGGTCTGAGGCGTCATACACTTTGGCAACCTAGATGCAGCTGCTCTGTAGAACACAAACAAATGTTGGAAGTTACATGGACTCTGTAGGAATCCCCAGCCCTTCTCAATTGCTTCAGCTGGTGCTTCAATGATCACCACTCAGTCCAAGTAGACAGAGCATGATGTGCAGCAAGCCATGATAAGACTAAGAGGCTTGCCATTTTTCTGCTCTACCTTCCCCCTGAGTTGGGAGATCTATTCCAAGAATGGACCCATCACACCCCCTTATGATAGTCTTAAGAAAATGGCTACAGAAATCAATACTTCACTTCCTCTTGCTCCAACCAGCTGTGACTTTTGTGATCAATGGCTTCATATAGCCCACAAAGGCTGACAGGCCATAAAACTCCATTCATTCATTGACTGCTCACCATAGATGATGTGCTTGATGGTGCCTACAGCCACATCAAAGACATAGATAATGCCCTCTGCAGTAGCAGCGTACAGCATAGAGGGTTTGTTGGGGCAGAACCGAACACACATCACTGCAAAGCCAGAACTCTGAGGCAGTCGGAGGTCATGAACAACAGTGCCTTTCTTGGCATCCCGAATCTGTCAAATAATAAACAGTCTCAGTTCAGTATGACAATTGACATACATGTTCAAACTAACATCACTGATGGAAACTGTGGAATATCACTAACAGCATCCATTACCTACTATCAAATAATACTCAGTGTGATAATGTTAACATTCAAGTACAGTACATATCACATTGGATCAAGTCATTATTGTAAGTATCATGATAACCATCCTCTGAATACTCATCTTTCATCCGTCAAGGTCCTTCCAGTGCAAAGACTACCAACATATTATGAAGACATGCAGTTATAAACTACAGTTCATCCTAGTTTAATCCCTGAAAATTAGTTTCCTGCAAAGATTTTTCTTTCACAGAACATATCTCCAGGCCTTCACTTCAAGTGTAAAGACAGCCTGATAAATGATACCAAAAACTGTCAAGACAAATGAAGTTTCAAACTACATTTCATCCTAAAATTCCTGAGTAAAAAAATTCCTGCAAAGAAGGCTTATAAAAAGAGCATACCTCCAAGCCTCCACTTTCATATCCAACAGCAAAAGTTTCTCCATTAGGGCTGTACTGGATGCAAAAGACTGAGCCATACTTGTGTCGAATCTTGACATCATTGACCACGATCAGACTACGGAATTTGGGTGATCCCATAAATCCTGCCAACACAGAAAAAAGGCCATCAAACTGGGTGTTCAAATAAATAAATGTTATTCCCATGTCTCCAAGACGACTGGGCAAGGGAATGTGCTACAACAGCATAATATGCAGAAGTATAACATGCAGCCAGAGCTGCTGGGAATTTAAATGAAACTAAATAAAAATCCAATCAAAGTGAAATAAAAAATGAAATCAAAAGAACACTGGATGTGTACCTTTGGATAACTTTGCCCACTGCTGTGCTTGCTGCATTCGCTTTGCCATCTTTCATGTAGTGGTGAAATTTTTTAATAACTGAAAATGGTACATGCCACGTTGAAAGTTAGTAAAAAACAAGTGAGCAGCTATAACTTAGCTATTGACAAAGACATGATTAGTGTGTGTGTGCATGCATGAGTGCATGCATGCATGTGTGCATGTAGTGTGAGGAAGGAAGGTCTACAAAGGAAAAGTATAATCAAGGAAGCATGTTTTGGGAAAAGGAGTTCAAGAATGAATGAACAGAACATAGGTAAAAAGAGGCAGGATAGAGAGAGGAGATAAAACAGCAAGATGAAGTAGTGAGAGGAAGTTCAATAAAGAAACTGACAAAAGAAGAGGGAAAGTAGCCCTATGTTATAGGAACCTTTCATCCCCTCCTCAGTGTCGAGGAGGATGACCAAAAAAACAAAACCAAAAACGAGCTATTCACAGGATGATTATGCAGCATTCTACATGCATGCTGAATTTTCCAGAATCTGCTATTCTGTACTCCTTTGTGAGATCCCCTTCTTTGGCTGGACAGTCATAAAGTTTTGAGTAACCCTCACTGGTGATCTTGTAGTGATGTTTGGCCCCCAGTAACACTGGTGGGATTCTGCATGCTACCAACAATCATTGGATTCCAGTGCTCTGCCTACTTTCTCACACACCTACACATCAGTGCCGGGCTCAAGAACACACCACTCCTGCAACTCTATAAGGGAGTGGCGTCTATAGCTGCAGCCAGTTGAGGAAGACGTCCTTCAGAGACGCTGGCGATGGATAGGCCACACCCTTCGCAGACCTGCTTCCAACATCACCAGGCAAGCCCTCACATGGAACCCACAAGGGAAGAGGAAGAGAGGGCGGCCTAGGAACACCTGGCGCTGTGATCTGGAGGCAGACGCAAAGTAGATGGGAAAGGCGTGGGGGCAGCTGGAAAGACTCGCCCAGAATCGAGATGCCTGGAGGGTGCTGATTGGCGGCCTATACCCCAGACGGGGTCACAGGCGGTGGTGAGGTGGTGAGGTCTAGCTGCAGCTCAGCGGCCAGGATAATGTTTCATTATGTCGCAACTTTCCCCCTAAACTTCCTGGTTACCAGAGTAGCCCGAACGCCCTGCAACTGGTTCACCCGCATACATGAGTAGAAAGTGGGCCCTTCTCACCGTGGCAGTGGCAGTGGAAGCGAGGTGAGGGGAAAACACACAAGGACCAGAAGGGCGGAGCCAGAAAGTAGAGGGTAGTAGAGAGTCCCTGTGGTTGTGCCACTGCTAGTGCTATTCTTTGTAACTGGTGTCAACATTCGGCAAATGCTGCGTTTGTTACAAAAATGACATCTGGTTACAGATACAGGTTGTGGGCGCCACCATTCTAGTTCACTAAAGACTTCGCCTGCCGGCGAAACAGTAATGGGGCGCCACATGCATGTGGGAGCTGTAACAGTTGAATGCTAAAATAGGCGGTGGTGGAGGTGAGAACGAGGGATGGCTGGTGGAGGAAGAAAGCTGGGCACGGTAGAGAAAAGAGAACTGACAGTGGAAATGCGGTGGAAACTAGAGAAAACATACAATCGTCGAGAAATCGAAGTAAGGCAGGTGTGATAACTGTTCGATTGAAGGTGAAGATGTGCATGCTAGAATGCTGAAGAGAAATGGGTCCCAGTGTGACCGAT
>JAWQFJ010002465.1:0-47500 GCA_034096865.1 Theodoxus fluviatilis | reverse complement strand
TGCCATTAATTAGGACTGACTGCATAATCCACTCTGAGGAGAAAAGTTCATGACCTCCACCCCCAGAAACCCTTCCTCCATAAAATAAAAGCAAAGAGTCTGCTTCAAAACCAATCACAAGAGAGAGAAACTGAGACAACCTTTAACCACCCCCACCCCCATCACCCGCGCCATACACCACAAATAGTGGGCTTGGCCCAGACCTGACCACGTGGCTTCAACCACGGTAAGGGTTTATCATCAAATGCATGCAAACATTTACTTATGCATGTGTGCACACATCAATGCAAATGTAAACACTGGCCTGGAGCTGTGACTGCCCACTGAAGGTCATTGTCGTGATTGGCTCTGTTACTCTCCAGGTGCCTGCAAGAGCTGAAGAGATCACAATTCCAGCAGACGTCACACCAGAGCATGTTCCCACGCACATCGTGGACTACTCTTGTAAGTCAATCCGTCCGTCTGTCCGTCCATCTGTCCGTCCGTCTGTCTGTCTGTCCGTCCGTCTGTCTGTGTGACTGTCTGTCTGTCTGTGTGACTGTCTGTTTGCCTGTCTGTCTGTCCGTCCGTCCGTCCGTCCGTCCGTCCGTCTGTCTGTCTGTGTGTCTTTGTGTCTCTGTCTGTGTTTGTGTCTCTGTGTTTGTGTCTCTGTCTGTGTTTGTGTCTCTGTCTGTCTATCTGTCTGTCTGTCTGTCTGTCTGTCTGTCTGTCTGTCTGTCTGTCTGTCTGTCTGTCTGTCTGTCTGTCTGTCTGTGTTAGTGTCTCTGTCTGTCTGTGTTTGTGTCTCTGTCTGTCTGTCTGTCTGTCCATCTGTCTGTCACTGTCTGTCTGTCACTGTCTGTCTGTCACTGTCTGTCTGTGACCCTGTCTGTGTCCCTGTCTGTGTCCCTGTCTTTGTCTTTCTGTCTATCTGTCTGTCCATCTGTGTGTGTGCATGTGTGTGTGTGTGTGTGTGTGTGTGTGTGTGTGTGTGTGTGTGAGTGTGTGTGGGTGTGTCTGCCTGTCTGTCTGTCTGTCTGTCTGTCTTTCTGTGATTCTGTATGTCTGTCCGTCCGTCTGGCCTTCCATTCGTCTGTCTGTGTCTCTGTCTTTGCCTGTTTGTCTGTTTGTCTGTCTGTCTGTCTGTCTGTCTCTCTATCTGCATGTCTGCATGTCTGTCTGTCAGTCTGTCTGTCTGTCTGTCTGTCTGTCTGTCTGTCTGTCTGTCTGTCTGTCTGTCTGTCTGTCTGTCTGTCTGTCTCTCTGTCTGTCTCTCTCTCTGTCTCTCTCTCTCTCTCTCTCTCTCTCTCTCTCTCTCTCTCTCTCTCTGTGTGAATTAAATGTTTTATTTAACATAAGATGCTCAGAGTGAAAGCAGAACAATCCAGAAGGAGCAGGCAGGGTGGATGGGCAGCTCTAGGCATAAGATGGGCGTTGTAAACTAAGGCTACAAGAACAGTAACTGTCTGATGGCCATGACGGGTGTTCACCGACCCTGGTGATCTTCCATTCTGCCGAGGCCTTGTGGAAGACATCATATCATTTTTCCTTTCAGTGACATTTGATGCATTGCAAAATAATTCATAAGAGGGGAAAAACTAGGCAACAAGACAGATCACTTGTTGTGAGAAAATGAGCCATTCTTGTCTATACCATTGATTCTGCTTGAAAGCTGTTACCTCAGCCAAGGAGGCTATATTTGTACCACAGTCAGCTTGGTTCATTTTTTGACAACACAAGTCAAAAAGTTCAAAATAGATACTGATGAAATTTGATGCAAGGTAAGGGTTTCACCCAAGGAACTATCCATTAATTTGATTAAATTTAGGAAGTTAACTGTTCTCAATTTGGATTTACAATCATAAAGATAAACTTTATGGCCTATGCCACAGGCTGGCATGTGCTGCAAGCTGATGTATGGGTTCCACACTCAGAGACTGCTAGCAGGCACTAAAATTAACTTCATAGCATCAGGCCAGGCTAGCAGAACATGCTGCCTGATTTGTACAGGCCGTGAATGAGGTGCTGTGATATATCCACCACTGTGGCTGTATTGGCAGAGGTTTTCGCTTTACGAGTGCTCTCTAGTTATAGCTGTGTTTCTATGTGTACAGCATAAGATTTTGTGGAGAAGCCTTTGTTGCAAAAACTTCTTCTTCTTCTTCTTCTTCTTCTTCTTCTTCTTCTTCTTCTTCTTCTTCTTCTTCTTCTTCTTCACTCTGCCAGATGATAGCCATCTCTGAATGAAACTGTAAGAATACTGCATAGGAACAATATAATAATAATGTGGTGCCTTTATGATAGTAAATTTACATGACTATTTTTCTTTTTTCATATAGCACATGAACAAGATGATTCCATTTTGGAAGAGGAAATAAGAAAGGTAAGCTATTGATAATTATTTTCATGCATGCATGTTTGGTCTGTGTGTGTGTGTGTGTGTGTGTGTGTGTGTGTGTGTGTGCATGTGTGTGTGTGTGTGTGCATGTGTGTGCACATTAGTGTATGTGCTCATTAGTGTGTGTGCATAAGAATGTTTCTTGTGTGTGTGTGTGTGTGAGTGTGTGTTTGTGCCCATGTGTGCTAAGTGTTTTTTGGTTTATATTTTTCCTCTTTTTGACTCACATGCGAAGCAAAAGTGAGTCTATGTACTCACCCGTTTCGGGCGTCCGGGCGTCCCTTTAAAACTTTAACGTTGGATTTTTCTCGGAGACTATTAAGTCTATCAACACCCAATTTGGCATGATGGTGTATGATGACAAGGCCTCAAAAAGCATACATAGTGACTTGACCTTGCTTCAAGGTCAAGGTCGCAGGGGCCATAAATGTTGTCTAAAAAACAGCCATTTTTCACATTTTCTCAATTTTCTCTGAAGTTTTTGAGATTGGATACCTCACCTATACATGGTATATAGGGCAAAGTAAGCCCTATTTTTTGATACCAGTTTGGTTGACCTTGCTTCGAGGTCAAGGTCACAGGAGCTCTTTAAAGTTGGATTGTATACATATTTTGAAGTGATCTTGTCCCTGAACTATGGAAGATAACTGTTTCAAACTTAATAATTATGGGGGCACATGTTATACTTTCATCATGAGACACATTTGGTCACATATCATCAAGGTCAAGGTCACTTTGACCCTTATGAAATGTGACCAAAATGGGGTAGTGAACCACTAAAAGTGACCATATCTCATGGTAGAAAGTGCCAATAAGCACCATTGTGCTTCCTATGTCTTGAATTAACAGCTTTGTGTTGCATGACCTTGGATGACCTTGACCTTGGGTCAAGGTCACATGTATTTTGGTAGGAAAATGTGTAAAGCATTTCTTAGTTTAGTGTATGATGTCATTGCTAGGTGTAGTTGATTGGCCTTGACCTTGAAGGTCACCTGAAGGTCAAGGTCATGTAAAGGTCAAGGTCAAGCATGTGAGTCATATGGGCTTTGCCCTTCTTGTTTTAATTTGGTACTGTCTTTTTTTTAAACAGAAAATGAAAAACTATTTTCCCTTGTAAAAAAAAAGTTGCATATGTGATTGTTATTATTATTATTATTATTAATCACTCTTATACCGCGCGATACTCCCACTCAGTGAGACTCAAAGCGCTTCAGCCGATGTCGAGGCTGCCTCTCAGTGTGTAGTGTCTCAAGTCAATGAGACCAGTGTCCTGCTGCCAAGGGCGCTGGCACACTGTTTTCCACAAAGGAGAAATTGTGCGTGCTGGGTGTTTTTTACTGTGGCTGACACCCACCCGTCGAGGACATGAGCGTCAGGATCTTTATAGTGCGTGATTTTGATGTTGTGAATGCGTATCTCACACTAGACCTCGGTTTATTAAGGTCTCATCCGAAGGACCTGGGGAGAGGCCCTGAGGAGGGCCGTTTGGTAGCCCTAAAGAGGGCCATTTGGTACCCGGTTTCACTCCTGGGTGGGGAGAAGCAATGGGAGTTAAGCATCTTGCTCAAGGATGCAATTCTGGGGACCGCGCAGCTTCGAACGCCGCACCCACTGGCCGCAAGCGGCTGTAGGTCCAGCGCGCTAACCACTCGGCCACTTCACCTCCTACCTTTGAAGAGACAGTTTTATACTTTTTCTTGACAAAGGAGATGAGCAGATGCTATGTATGTTGGGACATAGTATGCAGTTTTTGTCTTCCATATTACCCTCTATGGATTGGAGGTTAGATACTTAGAATAAACCCACAACATCTCCCTATGTGATTCGTAAATGGCATAGAACTAGGGGAATCGGCAGAGTATGTAACCTGTAAGATCATGAAAACCACTCAAGCCATTCATTCATCCATTAATTTCATTCGTACTAGACTGTATTTTAAAGCTCCTACAAATTATTTGTAATACAATAGTAGGGATTCATACACAACCATAGTTGTTCACCTGGACCAAGCTGTCAAATCACAAATATGGGTGCATTTAGTATGCTATAACATCATGCTACATCAGTACATGCCAAAATGCATGGCTGTGCTTTGAATGATCTTGCAGTCCCCCCAACGAACATATTCCATTGCTAAATCCCAACTGCTCTGGGATTGAACTTGTTCGTGTTTCTCAGGGGAACATGAAAAAGTGTTTTACTATGCAGATGCTATGCACGTGTAGAAGGTTGGGAAACCTTCTTCCTCTCCCTATAAAGTTTCCTGTGATGTGATGCCCATACTGCATGACCAGGCCACTATGTAGCTAGCTCTCTTCCTTTATCAGTCTGAGAGGGTTGCAAGTGCCCTTCCCTATCACTTGTTAAATGGACCTGAGTTGTGACAGCAGACCATCCCTTCTGCCATCCTTGTGTGCACTAATGTCTGAGCTGTTATGTTTAGGCAGTAAATTTGATGTTTCTCTAAATTTAAACACCTGATCTCCATGTTGCAATATTCATTTGATAGATTTTGCTGTGCTAAATGAGGCAACACTTGAAACAAGTAATTTTGGATAAGTATAAAAGAGAAGTAAGCCCTTTTTGGTTACTAAGAAACTTAGTCCCGGGACAGGCAGAGATGGGGATGGCTGATCCCCAGCCTGACTTCTCTGGGGTCCGTGCATCCTTTTGATAAGGGAGGACCATCTGCCAGTTGAAGAGAGAATATCACCACAGTCTCAGGTTGGTCCAGGCAACTACCATCCAGCCTCAGACCAACCAGCAGCTCCTGTACCCATGGATGAATATAGGTGTGGAAAGCAGCTATGACTTGTCTCATACCTGCACTCTTCTACCATCAAGTCTCAAGCCCCACAGCTCGAATGGGAATGTAATCTAAGAGAGACAACCCCTTCATGACTGTTCCTCATTGTCCCTCCTAATTACGTCATTTTCAGTCTTTGACTCAGCATGTTGTAACATGGACGTGACTTGCATTTATCAGAAGAATAAATGTTGAAATGGGAATCTACAGTGGTATGTCCTAATGTGTGAAAGTCGTCAGTTCGTCCACTTGTCTATCTTGAACATGGTGTCAGAAGTGGGATTCCGTTTTGGTCAACAGTGATAAAAATTTGACTCATCGACGGGAACTTCAAAAGAACTATCAAGATGCAGAACCTTCAACCGCCGCCACACTTCTCGTTCAAGCCTGAAGAATGGTCTCATTGGATCAAACAGTTTCGTCGCTACCGAAATGCAAGTAAACTGTCAAAGGAAGAGCCAGAAACCCAAAGAGACACGTTGCTTTATGTGATGGGAGAGGAATCTGAGAAGATATTTGAAATACTGAAGTTCGGCAAGAAGACCGTTGGAGAGGGAGAAGACGTCAGAGAAGTCGAGGAAGATGACAAAGACTTCGAAACAGTCGTGAGTAAATTTGACTCCTACTTCTTGGTGAAAAGGAACATAATTTATGAGAGAACAAAGTTTCAAGAAAGAAGACAGAAAGAGTCAGAAACAATAGAAGAATTCTATCGTTCTCTTCGTGCCCTCGTTGCTCACTGTGAATACAAAGATACTGAAGATCAAGTTCGGGACAGACTTGTTGTTGGATTGAATGACTACAAACTGAAAGAGAAGCTGCAGTTGATTCATGATCTCAATCTAGAGAAAGCACTTGAAATTGCGAGACAGCATGAGCAAATCAAACTACAAATGAAGCAGCAAGAAGGAGGCGCAGCCGCCGCTTCAGTTGATGAGACCAGAGGTAGAGGCAGACAGAGAGGTGAAGGTGGATTGAGAAACCGAGAGGCCTATCCTCGTAGGGGTAGGGGCCGAGGGACATATCGCCAGCAGAACCAAGACACCCGTAAATGTGGACGGTGTGGATATGAACATGGACAAGAGAGACAGTGTCCAGCAAAAGAGAGATCATGTAGAAAATGCAACAAAAGGGGACACTTTGAGCGCATGTGCCACAGTGTACGCGAGATAGAGGAAGACAACTCTGAAGATGAGATTCAAACAGAAGAAGAGAGAGAAGAAACCTTCACACTAGACAGCGTTATCACAGACAACACGCAGCCATGGACCATTACCCTGAAGATAAAAGGGAATGACGTCAGGTTTAAAATCGACACGGGCGCTGACATCACGATCATCAATGACAAGACATTCGACAATTTCAGCATCAAGCCGAGGCTGAAGCAAACAAGAATAAATTTGACATCACCGGGAGGAAAACTGACCACACGTGGAGAATTCTTTGCAAAGAGCACTGTAAAGAACAAGACTTTCAAGTACAGAGTCATTGTGGTCAGAAATCGTACAGGTAGCAACCTGTTGAGCAGAAATGTCGCAGAGAAGATGGGCCTTGTGAAACGTGTAGAAGAAGTACACGAGAATGTTTTTGGTGCAACTGGACTTTTGAAAACGGATCCGGTGGACATCAAAATGAAACCAGGAATCAATCCCTACTGCGTCACGACAGCGCGACGAGTTCCCTTTCCTTTGCAGAAAAAGGTTAAAGCTGAACTGCAACGCATGGAAAAAGCAGGCATTATCCAAGAAGTAAAGGAGGCCACTGACTGGTGTGCTCCTATGGTACCTGTTGTCAAACCCAACGGCAGTGTGAGGATTTGTGTTGATTTCAAGAGACTGAATGAAGGAGTCAAAAGACCACACTGCATGCTACCAAACTTGGATGACATTGCTCCGAAACTGGCTGGCTCAAAGTTCTTCACAACACTTGATGCGTCGTCAGGTTTCTTTCAGATTCCACTGTCTGAAGGAAGCTCGCTGTTGACCACGTTCATAACTCCATTTGGCCGGTTTTGTTTCAAGCGTGTTCCGATGGGAATTTCACTAGGGCCTGAGAGTTTTCAGACTAAGATGAAAGAGACATTGGAAGGCTTGGAAGGCTGTGATGCAATCATGGACGATACTATCGTCTATGGAAGAACGGAAGAAGAACATGACGAACGATTGGATGCCGTTCTGAAAAGAATAGAACAGAGTGGGCTCAGACTCAACAAAGAAAAGTGTCACATCAAGAAGACTGAGGTGAAATACTTTGGTCACATCATCAGTGCTGATGGAGTCCGGCCAGATCCAGAAAAAGTGAGAGCGATCACAGAAATGCCAACGCCCACCTCGCTCACCGAACTGAGAACGATCTGCGGCATGTTCAACTACTTGGGTAGGTTCGTACCTGGGATGGCTACTGCTATGAAACCCATCACTGATCTCATGAAGAAGAACACTGCGTGGAGTTGGGGTCCAGCTCAGCAGAAGGCATTTGCGGCTGTAAAGAAACAACTGTCGTCATCACAAGCCCTGGGATTCTACAACTCAGAGAGAAAGACTGTGGTGAGCGCTGATAGCAGTAGCTATGGCTTGGGTGCAGCACTGTTACAGTGGCATGGAGACAAGCTTGTTCCCATAGCATACGCATCCAGAACTCTGACTGATGCAGAACAGCGATACGCTCAGATAGAAAAAGAGTGCCTAGCGTCCACATGGGCGTGCGAGAAGTTCGCCAAATACCTGATTGGGCTGGACAGTTTTGTGCTCGAAACCGACCATAAGCCCTTGGTTCCGCTGATGAAGAACAAAGACATTGACAAAGCCCCAGTGAGGTGCCAGAGACTACTGATCCGACTGATGCGGTTCAAGGCACAAGTTGTTCATGTGCCGGGCAAGCAGATCATCATCGCCGACGCTCTGTCCAGGAGCCCAGTGCCGCACACAGCAGAGGATGAAGAAACCGCTGAAACAATGGCTGCTTATGTTGATTCAGTGGAGTCGGGTTGGCCTGTTACCCCACAGCGCCTGGAAAAGCTTCGTGCAGCAACAGTCCATGACCCGGAACTGCAACAAGTCATGGAGTACGTCCTGAGAGGTTGGCCAGTGAAACCGTCAGCCAATCTTCAAGCGTTTCACCAAGCACAGGGA
The DNA here is from genome assembly GCA_034096865.1 of Theodoxus fluviatilis. Lineage (NCBI taxonomy): Eukaryota > Metazoa > Mollusca > Gastropoda > Cycloneritida > Neritidae > Theodoxus > Theodoxus fluviatilis. The sequence continues at coordinate 39,186 of JAWQFJ010002465.1, read as the reverse complement.
GAACTGTCGCTTATCCGAGGACTATTGGTCTACAATGGCAGAATTGTAGTTCCAAGAAGTCAGCGTGAAGAGGTGCTGAACAAACTGCATGGGACTCATCAAGGTCTTCACAAATGCCGCCAGAATGCTCAGTCATCAGTCTGGTGGCCAGGACTGAGTAGAGACCTAAAGAACCTCATTGACACGTGCAAAGAGTGCCGACAAAAGCGACAGTCACAGAAAAACGAGCCGCTACGACCAACTCCATTACCAGAACGACCATGGCAACGATTGGGAGCAGATTTGTGCACTCACCAGGGCAGAGAGTACCTGGTAGTCGTGGACTACTACTCAAGATGGCTGGAGGTACTGCCCCTCCATTCTACAACATCCGCAGTCATTATCAAGAAAATGACTCAGCTGTTCGCTACTCATGGGATTCCAGACACTCTAGTGAGTGATAACGGACCACAATTCCAATGTGCAGAATTCCGGCATTTTGCACAGGAATTTGACTTCAACCACATGACCAGCAGCCCAGGTTTCCCACAAGCAAATGGAGCGGCTGAAAGTGCAGTGAAAGTAGCAAAGACGCTACTGCAACAGCGGTCGTTTGAGATCGCTTTGATGAACTACAGGTCTACCCCTCACTCCAGCACGGGGGTTAGTCCTGCAGTTGCCCTGATGGGGAGAACGCTCAAAACCTTGATCCCCAAACTCCCAGAAAACCTGATTCCTTTCCCTGTCAAAGACGCAGACATACGTCAAGCAGACCGGAAAGCTAAGGAGAGCTACAAGTTCTGTTACGACAGACGGCACAGTGCCAAGCCTCTGTCTGAACTGAAACCGGGAGACGACGTTCTGATCAAGATGGATTCCGAGAACAGCTGGAAGAATCACGGCACTATTGTCGCCGCAGATCAAGAAAACCGTACCTATCTGGTCAACTCACCAGGTGGAGTCTTGCGCCGTAATAGAAAACACCTACAACAACTCCCTCCTCCGCAGGAGATCGTCATGCCAGATCTACCGCCAGCAGAAGAGTCATCAGAACCCGCTGACACCGGCGATCCGAAGGAAGTCGCTACGCCCGACAAGCGAGTTACAAGATCGTCTGCTGGGTACACAGCTTCCAAACCAGCTCGTTTCAGGGAGGAAGAAGTGTGTGCGCAGTTTTTGCACAACCAATGTGTTAAAAACAGAGCAAAGTGAAGGCGTTGAGGTTTCTCCGCCTTATGACTTATGTGCGTGTGAATGTGGGTGCTGTGGTGAATATAGCATTGTGTGCACATACTCCAGTATTATTCCACGAGTGTGCTGGATTGGATTACAAATTTTCCATGGATTACTTTATATGTGTTGGATTTTATAGCCGTCAAGTTGGGTTACTAATTCACTGGTAGTGATAATTATTTGACTTGGGAGCGAGAGGATTGTAGATATAAATTAAAGTCTGTTTATTCTAAAATTTTCATTCTAAAGAGAAAATCAGTTTATAATGGAGGGACTTTTGGGTTTGTGACTGACAAATTTCTTCCTAAACAGTAATTGGAAGAAGTCGACCTTTCAGGAAATTTATTACGTTAATTTGGTTAAAAGAGTCTCACTGAAATGTTGAGTTCTTCAAAGTGTTTTATTTGTTGTAGTAGTAGTAGTACTAACTGTTTGAGACAAAAATACAAAACAGTACCTGGAACTACATTTATTCGTCAACAGTGCCAGGACAGTTCTCCAGATACATGTTTTCGAAAAAAAAAAAAAAAAAAAAAGAAAAAAGGGAGATGTTTGGGAATGTAATCTAAGAGAGACAACCCCTTCATGACTGTTCCTCATTGTCCCTCCTAATTACGTCATTTTCAGTCTTTGACTCAGCATGTTGTAACATGGACGTGACTTGCATTTATCAGAAGAATAAATGTTGAAATGGGAATCTACAGTGGTATGTCCTAATGTGTGAAAGTCGTCAGTTCGTCCACTTGTCTATCTTGAACACTTACCACTGGCTCAATCCTTCACATTTGGTTTTGGAAAGTGCAGAGAAAATGAATAAGTCTTCAAGTAAACTCAAATCCTGTATGTTCTCGATAAAACATTTGATTGAAGATGAACTTCAGATTTTTTTTCTGTTTCATTTCAGGCCAGTGTTGTCTGCATAGTGTATTCAGTCATTGATGAGGACTCTATACAGAGGGTAAGTATGAATTTTGCCTTTTTCTGTACTCCATGTCATGGATTGTTAGTTGCAGTGTGTTCATGTTTTGGAAATACATTGAAAAATGGCCATGAGTTTACATCAGTTTGTTAGGTGTTCTTTCTTCCCAGTGTGCCTGCGTCTGAGTGTCTGTGTGTTTGTGTCTGTGTAACACTGTATTTGTCTGCATGTCTTTGTGTCTTTTAATTTGTCTATATGCCTGTCTTTCCATCTGCATGCCTGTCTTTGCATCTGTGCGTGCGTGTGTGTGTGTTTGTGTGTGTGTGTGTGTGTGTGTGTGTGTGTTTCTGTTTTGTCTCTTTGTCTCTCAGTCTGTCATTTTGGATCTCAATTTGGCTCAGTGGGGCTCTGTTAGTATTTTTTACTGTATTTCAGTATACATGTCTATGTGTCTATGTGAATGTCTCCATCTCTGTCTGACTCTGTCTCTGTTTGTGTCTGTCTGTGTGTCTGTTTGTGTGTCTGCATGTCTGTCAATGTGTCTGTTTGTTTGTATGTCTGTCTGTCTGTGTGTCTGTCTGTCTGTGTGTCTGTCTGTCTGTCTGTCCGTCCGTCCGTCCGTCCGTCCGTCCGTCCGTCTGTCTGTCTGTCTGTCTGTCTGTCTCACTCTGTCTGTCTCTGTCTGTCTCTGTCTCTCTCTCTCTCTCTCTCTCTCTCTCTCTCTCTCTCTCTCTCTCTCTCTCTCTCTCTCTCTCTCTCTCTCTCCCCCCCCCACCCCCCACCCCCTCTCTCTCTCTCTTCCCCCCCCCCCTCTCATTCTCTCTCCCCCTCCCTCCCCAACATGCTTTGCTCATAGTCATCATCCCTCCATCTACCCTGGTGTTGACATGTCACTCTCCCTTTTGACAGCTGACAATGCACTGGCTGCCCCTGCTGAGGCGAGTGTTGGGGGAGGAACATCGCACCCCAGTCATCCTTGTCGGCAACAAGACAGACCTGGCAGATTTCCCCACTCTGGAGGTCTGCTTCGTCCTTGAATGCTCTCCATTTTGCTCTCAGAATCCTTTTCCCGCATTCTCTTTTGCAGAAACATAGGTGTTACGTGAGTGTGAAAGACTCAGCCCCCATGTCTTTGTTACTGTTTTGCTGCTTATATTTTATTAGAAGTAATGTAATTTATTTGAAGAGGAAATTTCATAAAGCTGAGAATGTAGGGACTAGATTCAGTCAGAATGACAGAAATGGGATTTGAATTCAAACAGCATTGGTACATCCCAGTTGCCTCAGTTTCCTTTGGGTTTGACTTGCAAAACATTCCCCCAGCTCTGCTTCTGTGCAAATGTTGACTTGTCTTGTTCCCTTTTCAGAGTATTTTACCCATCATGAATGATTTTGCTGAGGTGGAAACCTGTGTTGAGGTAAGGATCTCTTTACAGAAGTATTGTAGAGAGTAATTTCATGAATGGCATTGAAAACTTGAACTCAGAGGTAAATTAATCCAGCTTTTTTAAATATTGGTTCCTTTATTGAATTCTGCACCTGGCAGTTCCTGTTAGATGACCCTCTCATCACTTGGAACCTTTAGTCAAGAAGCTTTTGGGGCCTGCTGCAGTAGCTGGACAACCGGTTTATATCTCAAATCATCTAGTAATTGTTTAAATTTGCATTTAGTTTTAGGTAGGGTCACACTTGTAGCAAAAAGTTCTGTCATACTTTTGTATTGAAAAAAAATTATGGAGAAGGAGGTAGTTTGAAAGATTAGTTTCAATTAAAGAACCATTTGCTTGTTGCTGAGGTTAATAAAATGGACACATGTGACTCAATCCAGCAAAAGGTGCATTAAGTTGGATTTGAAGATTTTGAGTTATTGATACCATGAAAAAGTGCAAGAGTAAAGGGCTTTGAATAGGTGCAAGAGTTCTAGAAATTGGATAATTTAAAATGAAGTTAATGCAGATTGTAATCAACTACCCACAAATCAGTCATTTTGAGATAAAGGCCACTAAAGTTAACAGAGGCAGTGAGTGTAAATAGTCTCTAGCAACAGTGGTCATATGCATTTTACAGAGGTATTTTACAACAGGATTATAATTAAGTTAATGCAGATTGTAATCAACTACCCACAAATCAGTCATTTTGAGATAAAGGCCACTGAAATTGACAGAGGCAGTGAGTGCAAAGAGTCCCTAGCAACAGGGGTCACATGCATATTACAGAGGTGTTGCACAACAGGATTAAGTTTGAGTGCACAGAGCCAGCCTAGAAAAGACTGACCATTCCAGAATTACACAATGTGCAGCAGTAATGATGCCATGGGAGATTCACATCTCTGATTCAATCCATGCTGAATCAGCGCCTTTGTGGTGGCACAGAAAGTTGAGCACTTCTCTAGTTAAAAATATTTTTAAAAATTAATAAATTAAGGCTGTAATCTTTATCTTAACTCTTTNNNCGATCTCGCGGAAGCGCGAAGGGGTCGGCTGCACACTGTCCCGGTCGACCCCCCGGGAGCACAGGGGCGGGGCACAGGGGACCGCCTGGAGCGGGAGGCGGCATGCTCACCGAAACAGACAGTGTCAGCTGAATGAACGGGATCAACGCTCCGCTGTGGCCCCACCGTAGAGCTCGACCTCGTGGAAGCGTGGAGAGGAAGCCTCGCCATCCCGCTCGATCTTCCGGAAGCACAGGGGCGGGGCACGTGTGACCGCACGGGGCGGGTGGCGGCATGCTCACCGAACCAGACAGTGTCAGCTGAATGGACGGGATCAACGCTCCGCCGTCGCCCCACCGTAGCTCGACCTTGCGGAAGCGTAGTGGGGCCATGATCACCGGACCAGACAGTGTTGGCTGAATGGCCGGGATCAATGTTCTGCCGTGGCAGACACCATACGTACCTGTCCGAGCTCGACCTGATGGGAGAGAGGGACGTCCTGCCGTCAGAGTGCCGTAGTGCAGCACCTCCCGAGAGCGCGGGCGCGGACGACCCCGGAGCGCACGAAACGTTCCAGTCCGAGCCGACCTCCTCACACACCTGCCCTGGAGAATGTTTTGGACAGGCACCACAAAAGCGGGCCAGGCAGGCCTCAGCCTGACCAGGCTGATCCGGCCAGCCGGGCACTCGGTGTGGAGGACTGAAAACAACACAGAACTCGTGGTCTGACCGACCCGACACAACCGACCCACCGGGAGAGGAGATATCTGAAAACTCCTGCCCCCCTGGCAAGGGGGAGCCCTCGCCAGAGGAAGGAGGCCGCGAGCCGAGCTCACTCCCACCAGTAGAGAGAGCAACCGTCGCCCCAGCCACCGAGGCGACCGTCGCACTAGCGCGCGTAGTGGAAACAGCCACAGGAACAGGCGAGACAAAAGCTTCCGCCTCTATACCTGCCGCTACAGGCAAAGATGCGGCCGCACACGAAACAGACCTACGCCTGGACAACGAAGCAGGACAAGTAGCAGCACGCGGTCGAAGTAACCGTGTACCACCCTCATCCCCCGACTTGGCTGTCCCAGTCATGCCGACACCATTATTTCGTACACGACCAGCGTGGGGAAGTTCCGCCATTACGGTCACACGGAGTTTCCGTGAGAAACCCCACAGCCAAAAAAGCGAACACACACCACCACGCAAAACGAATGCGACGGCAAGCAAAGCAGCAACACTCTAGCCAGCCGACGCTAGCCTGATAAATAACAAAACAACGACACGCTAACTCAACAGAACAGCTTGCGCGCACTCAAATTTACCAGGCGAACAAAATTCAACTTAACACAAAAAACGTCAACGGACGCCAACAGCGGCACGCCGCAGTACTTCCCTCAAGCTGCAGTCACAGCGAAGGAACAGCAAAATTCCTTAAGTCACACAAAATGACCCGAGGTAATCCCTAGCACAAGTACTCCTAGTGCAAGAGAAAGTGTCAAAGAGGTCTGTCGTGCCTTGGCCTGCTGTATTTATACACGAGCGTGTGGTGACGCGGCGCACTGGGAGTTACCTCCCTTTGCTCACGGCGTCCCTAGCTCTGTGTCTCGACCAATCAGATTGGACGAGGCAGGCAGGCACGTGTGGGTATAGAATTATGCAAATTCTTTTTTCGAGGTCAAGGTCATAATATCACTGGTTGTCTACTGGTCAGTATGAAAGGAAAACACCTCCAACTCAGTTTGACAAAAATCAGATTATAAACTTTAGGTATGTTTTCTGGCAGTTCACTTCAGTGATGTCATGCCCCTTTTGGCAGGTCATGTCACTTGTGTTGCTTAGCATAGAGACCTCTTCCCCTTTTTGTATGCAAGGAACCTGAATACTATATCTGATGTGAACCTCACTGCAAATTTATCCTTTAGATTCAGTCCAAGCAGGACTATTCAAAATCATATAACTTGAATATCGCAAACACTTTTGGGAAGCATGCATTGCTAAGGTTTACCTCCAAACTTCCTTGAATATGATGAGTGAAATATGATTTTGGTAAATGACCTGGTTTAGATTCAAATTATTGCATGTATATTCCATTTACAGTGTTCAGCACGAACCTTGAAGAACATCAGTGAGGTCTTCTACTATGCACAGAAAGCTGTCCTCCACCCAACTGCTCCTGTCTACAACCCTGAGGAGAAGGAGGTTGGCAGGATTTTTTATTTTTTGGTGGTTGTTGCAGTTAAAATGTCTGTGTGTGTGTGTGTGTGTGTGTGTGTGTGTGTGTGTGTGTGTGACATTTTCACATCCCCTAATGTCCTTTTCTCCTTTAGCACACATGCACACACACATGCACATACACATGCACATACACATGCACACACACATGCACACACACATGCACACACACATGCACACACACATGAACACACACAGACCCACACACAGACACACACACAAACACACACACACAGACACACACACACACACACACATATACACATGCACACACACACACACACACACACACCCTACCTACCCCCCCCCCCCACACACACACACACCTCTTTTTATATGATTAAAATGCTTGCCATTTGCTTTTCCATGTGAGGTGCATCTACATGACATAAAAGACAGTTTGACTCGCTCATTGTAATTGGTCTGACTCTGTCTTTTTGGCTGATGTGCCCATTAGGCAAATTGCTCTCTTTTGATTCAGATGCTATTGGATTTATTTAAAAGGGCTATCTTCCTGATTTCACATGCTCATTTTTATTTTACTGCTCAAGTTATTGGAGATTTTTCTGCTCCTGCCGTGTAGTGTGTCAAGGTGCCTTTGACTTTGAAACCTCATCACTTAATTAAAAAGCTTTTTTTGACTGAGGTAATCACATATTTGTGAATTGGAAACTAAGTTAATATGAAAGCAATCATGGATGTGCTATGTGGCCATTTCCTGGCTTGTGCTTTTTAGCTCAAATAAGTTTAGTTATTGCCAAATAATCAGCTCCAGATAAGAGTGACACTTCTTTTGCTTGAACCATTGCAACTCTATCTCTCGTTCCAGCTCACTGAAGCCTGCAAAAAGGCCCTCACCAGGATATTCAAGGTACACACACACTTTATCTTCTGGCTTGCTTTCATTCTCAATGAGTGTTTAAGGACAGACGTACTATGCCTTGATGATTTCTGCAAGTGAATTGTATTTAGTGTAATGTGCTTTTTAACACTGCCTACTTGTTATGTCACAGATTAGGCATGTCGGACATTTTAAACAAAAGTGTTGTCAGAAAAGGAATTGCTAGAGAAAACTGCAAAGCTGATGCCAGCAAAACATGATGATGAATTGATTGGAGGGTTGAGAAACCAAAATAGCACAAACAAAATTTTGCATCCTTGCCTTTTGGGGTTGGATAATGAAAAAAACAAAAACAAAATCTTAGGGTTGAATTTAGGGATATATTTCAATTTTAATCAGCAGTTATTTAGGGTATTTTATGTTCCTAGATGGGTTGGAGCATGGGAGAACTCTAGAAGTTGACGAAGTCAGTACATCTGTTCCTGTTGGACCCAAAACCCAGGTCACAGTGATCTTATGCTGTTCATATGTCCTCCAGTAGCTTTCAGCTGCTTGGGCTGACTTTGGCTGACTTTGGCTGATTTAGATAAGGGAGCATTGAGCAACGCCAGCTGTTTGTTGTTTTTCCATGACTAATGTAACATCTAGTAAGGGGGTGAGCATGGTTGAATGGAGTTGTTATTTTAACTATGATAATCTTACAAAAAAGAGAAATAAACCAAAAAACAAGATGACTTTCTGAAGAAGTTGCCGAAAGGCATCGAAATATTCTTAAAGTAATAACACAGAAAGTCATCTTGTTTTTTGTTTTTCTCTTTTTTGTAAGTATGATAATCTTAATGATGGAAATAGCAGTCAACACATCCTGAGCAGGGACGTGGCCATGGCATCTTATTGTCATATTTAGTTACCAACAGGTCAAGCCACTACGCCAAATCTCCATCTTGAAAAGATTTGTTCATCAGTGTAGTCCATCAGTCATTTGCCTGTGGTCAGTGTGCTCTTGCAGGGGAGGTAATGTGAATAATGCAATACCTTCCAGCTCCGGTAGAGCAGCCTTACGAGTCCATGTATTATGATAATCTGTTACAAAGCACTCTGTTATCCATTTTCATTTCAACAGTGGAAATTCCACGCCTTGGTGCTCAGGGACTTGGGAAACCATCAATCCATTTTTGTTTTGAACTTATGAATTAAAGGTGTTGGAAACCATCAATCCATTTTTGTTTTGAACTTATGAATTAAAGGTGTTGGAAACAAGAAAGTTCCTGCATTTTTCGATTTCTTGGTTGTCTTCTTTATCTAATGTAACCTGCTAATCTTTTGCAGATTTGTGATATGGACAATGACTCACTTCTGAATGATTGTGAAGTAAACAATTTCCAGGTAAGAAATGCATGCCTCCCTTCCCCCCCCCCCCCCCTCTGTACATGCATGTGTGTGCGGGTAGGTGCACTCTGATATACATGATGGCAAACACGCTTGCATGCACACATTCACACACACACATGCACCTATGCACACACATACACACATGCACTTACACACACACACACACACTCATACACACTCTGATATACTTGATGGCAAACATGCACGTACCAATGCATGCACACATGCACAGGGGGTTCATTCAAATGCTTTTATGTCTCTTACGTATAGGCCAATTCTTTGGGGTTTTGTGGTCATTTAAACACTTGGTTTTCTGTGAAGGATGAGAGTGTTTCCATTAACCATACTAGGATGGTTGTATTATGATTGGATGTTTTTCTCCTATTGAAGTGATAATTAACAAGTATGGTTTGTACATTTGTATTTCATCCATTGGACAAAGATTATTGTAGTTTGTCCCAGCGAGTACACAATATTCCAACCAAATGTTCTCCTTAGGCAAGGTCCCCCTGTGGGTTTGGGATAAGAATTGACCCACCGCGTCTCCCTACGCGATTTGTAAGAGGCGAATGACTAGGGACATCGTGACTTGATTTGCGTTTACTCTAAACTGCTCTAGTGATTTTCGTGCTTTAGTGACCTTACATAGCCTTCAAAGGCTGATAGGCCGTAAAACACCATCCATCCATCCATCCATCCTCAGGCAAGAACAAGTAAATGTTGACTTGCCTGAACTGGCAACCAAATGTTCCTCCGACTTATTTTAGAATCAAAGCACACAATGGCTTGAAAAATGTCATCTCTTGCATTACCAGCAAGCATAATGATATTGAAAACATGTGAAGTGGATTTTGTTGTATCAGACCCAGTGACTCATTGCGAAGTTACTATTGTCATACTCATGTGTTGAATGTGTGTCTTTACAGTTTACTTGAAACTGTTGTCATCTTTTCCTTCCAGCAAAAATGCTTCAATTCCCCACTGCACCCCCAGTCTCTTGATGATGTGAAGTCCATAGTGCAGAAACATATAACAGATGGCATCATCAACAACTGCATCACGCTAAAAGGTTGGTGTTCTATTTGTTCACATGATTTGGATTGCTAGGAGAACTATGTATTGCTGGAGTTAAATGATTTGGTTTGCTGGGAGAACTATGTACCGCTGGAGCTACATGATTTGGGTTGCTAGGAGAACTATGTAGTGCTGGAGCTACATGATTTGGGTTGCTAGGAGAACTATGTATTGCTGGAGCTACATGATTTGGGTTGCTAGGAGAACTATGTATTGCTGGAGCTACATGATTTGGATTGCTAGGAGAACTATGTACTGCTGGAGCTACATGATTTGGATTGCTAGGAGAACTATGTACTGCTGGAGCTACATGATTTGGGTTGCTAGGAGAACTATGTACTGCTGGAGCTACATGATTTGGGTTGCTAGGAGAACTATGTACTGCTGGAGCTACATGATTTGGGTTGCTAGGAGAACTATGTACTGCTGGAGCTACATGATTTGGGTTGCTAGGAGAACTATGTACTGCCGGAGCTACATGATTTGGATTGCTAGGAGAATTATGTACTGCTGGAGCTACATGATTTGGGTTGCTAGGAGAACTATGTACTGCTGGAGCTACATGATTTGGGTTGCTAGGAGAACTATGTACTGCTGGAGCTACATGATTTGGGTTGCTAGGAGAACTATGTACTGCTGGAGCTACATGATTTGGGTTGCTAGGAGAACTATGTACTGCTGGAGCTACATGATTTGGGTTGCTAGGAGAACTATGTACTGCTGGAGCTACATGATTTGGGTTGCTAGGAGAACTATGTACTGCTGGAGCTACAAGATTTGGATTGCTAGGAGAACTATAGCCTTGTTCAGGAGGCGCAGCGATTCAGAGTGCTGCTCAGCACTGCATGTGATTCACTCCTGAACGGCCAATTTGGGGCGTGCTTCACTCAGCGCTGAGCAGCGCTCTGCATCACCGATCCGAGATGATGCAGAATGATTTTGCAGCAGATTCAAAATGGCGTCTTCGATCCCGCACTGGCCGTCGACGCGTAAAATAACCCTCAGAAACATCATTTTGGGACTGGAATGGGCTTTATTTGCCCCAAGCACTCTGTATGTGCAAGTAATGGCAAGTAAGGATGACACAGTAGTGGATTTTATTCATGCAGAATACATGTAAACGTGCATAAACGATGTCTGTGGCAAAGAAAATACTTTCTTCGCGTCTATCAACACAACATGGGGCGCAGAAGATTTACCTCCCCTTTAACAAGTGAAGCGCTGCACTACATCTTAGGCGTTCAGGAGTGGCAAAGAGCGCTCAATTGCCAACATGAAGCGCTCATGCAGCGCTGAGTACTCCTGAACAAGCCTTATGTACTGCTGGAGCTACATGATTTGGGTTGCTAGGAAAACTATGTACTGCTGGAGCTACATGATTTGGGTTGCTAGGAGAACTATGTACTGCTGGAGCTACATGATTTGGATTGCTAGAACTATGTACTGCTGGAGCTACATGATTTGGGTTGCTAGGAGAACTATGTACTGCTGGAGCTACATGATTTGGATTGCTAGGAGAACTATGTACTGCTGGAGCTACATGATTTGGGTTGCTAGGAGAACTATGTACTGCTGGAGCTACATGATTTGGATTGCTAGGAGAACTATGTACTGCTAGAGCTACATGATTTGGGTTGCTAGGAGAACTATGTACTGCTGGAGCTACATGATTTGGGTTGCTAGGAGAACTATGTACTGCTGGAGCTACATGATTTGGGTTGCTAGGAGAACTATGTACTGCTGGAGCTACATGATATCCTCATCAGATGGAACCTCTTGCTGTGGAGCTTTCTCTTTATATCTCCAGGTTTACTGGAGGTCCTACAGACTTTATCTGTCTGTGTGTGTGTGTGTGTGTGTCTGTCCCGACTTAACGGCTGATTTCTCAAAAACTACTGGACGGATTTCCTTGACATTTTGCACACTAACTGGAAGTTAGGTCCGATTGAATGTATCAAATTTTCAGAATCAAGGCTTGAAGAGAAGGTAGTTTTTTAAGGTCCTATACTCGAAAGCGCCTCCCCAAATACTCGATTCATGGAATGGCGAAATTGCGAAATGTGTGACGTCATCAATACCGTGACGTAATTTATTGTGTGTGTATGTCTCTCTGTCGATTCTCAACGGCTGATTTCTCAAAAACTACTGGACGGATTTCCTTGGCATTTTGCACACTTACTGGAAGTTAGGTCCGATTGAATGTATCAAATTTTCAGAATCGAGGCTTGAAAAGAAAGTGATTTATTTAGGTCGTAAACTCGAAAACCCCACCCCTCAAAATCGATTGATGGAATGGCGACCCACTCCACAGCCACGCCCCTTTCTCGCTCTATCTCGCGTGGTAACAGATGCAGGCGGCAAAATGGCTTCCACATGAACGCAGACTCGTTGCGTTGTATTCCGGACAGCATTTGTGTCTCATTTTTGCCAGACAGTGAGAAGATTTCTCAGACTGTGATAGACAGGGGTATGAATAAATACTACTCATGTTATTTAGACGAAATTAAGATCTGACACTGTGACAAAAGTTCGCCATTCACTAGGGGATCAACTTTCAAACTTTGACAACACACAAACAAGGCTGCTTTTGTACATGCATGTGGTGTTGGAAATAACACACGTCGATCAATAAAGCTTTCAAGAGATAGATAAGATAAAACTGGCTTTGTAAAGTATTCCTGTTTTGTTTTTTGTGCATTTGAATGTCTGAATGGGTTGATATTTTACAAACACAAAATGGGTCAGAGAAGGGCGTCTCTCAGTTTCCATACACTGCACACGCTGGATCATTTCTAACCTATCTTACCCCAAATGGATCTCTAGTCAAAACACTTTTCTGCCCCTTTTACACAAAAAGAGGGTTTTTGAGTGTGTGGTACAATCGTATTTAGCATTTTTAATCGACCCTGACGGTCGTAATACGATTTTGTCCATTCATGGTCGAAACTTCGCTGGCTTCGCGGATCGCTTTCGCCTAGCAGCCGACAGCTTCGTATACAAATCATCACTGCTAGGCAGCATGAAATTGACCAAAGTCGATCAAAAAACTCGTATTCATACAAATAATAAACCAATTCGATTTTGTTTCTCAGATTATTCAGACTTCGTCCGATTATTACGACCGTAAGATAGCAGTAATTTGACATTCGGCGTCACCACTTCTGATTGGCCGGTTCGTGTCATGTGACGGTGATATATATAGTTTCGTCTGCAACTCGCACTTACATTATGGTCGAAGTAGTTTGATGTTTACTTCGTCCGCTGAATGCTGCCAAGACTAATGCGCGAATGAATGAAGTATGATTTCATAATTTTTCAGGATTAATACAAATGTATATCAAATACATCAGTTCAATTTAATCGAGTCAATTAATCGAGTACATGTCCACCGGGTCAAAAATGTGTTGAGTGGAACACAAGTCAGAAAAGTTACAACTTGGTAGTCTGTTCGCGTGGCCTAATGGCAGTGAATCAATATAAAACTTGGCAGAAATAGACCTTGAGTATCCTAAAATGTACAAGACCACTCAAATTTCATGAACTATCATCCATTTTTCTACAATTTACAGTGCAAAATACGAAGCGAGGGAGTTTACGGAAAAGAACGTTATAATTGCTTTACAAACACGTAGTGACGTCAGTTGCCGAATGGCTCAGATGGTTAAAGCGTTGGACTATTGTAACGTTAGGTCATGCGTGAACGGGTTCGAATCCGCACTGAAACTTTTTCCCCTCTTTTTTCAAGAGGTTGCTGGTTCGTAAACTGACCTGTTTTTGTGTTTTTTTTGTGTGTGTTTTTTCCCCCTCTTTTCTCGAGAGGTTGCGGGTTCGAACCCGATCTTTTTTTTTTTGTGCCAAAACCTGGAGGTTCAGCGCCAGCGGTTTTTATTATTCTGAAGAACAAGTTTTGACAGATAATGACACCAGAGTAGACCATTGTCTTGGTTCTGGAAGAAGCCACATAGCCTCTGTGGTGATGAGTCAACTGGTGGAAAAAAACCAACCTCAAAACCAAAGAAAGAAACAAGAAAAAAACACAATTGTAGCTTCCCCGAATGATTTACTTTTGGATTTCACTTTTTAGTAAATCCTTTCCTGTTGAGTTTTGCTCTGGTAAATCAAATAGTTCACCCCTTTCCTTTTTTCTATCTCCAAAGATGAAGGCTCTTTTTATTCATTTTAGGGTTCTTGTTCCTGCACACACTCTTCATCCAGAAGGGACGACATGAAACTACTTGGACAGTGCTTCGGAAGTTTGGCTACAACGACAATGTTCAGTTGACACGGGAATTCCTGGCACCCAAGTGAGCCTTGTTGATGAGTTTTGAGTTTGCCAGTGACATGTAAAGTCATGTAAATGATTTGATGTCATCAATTTCATGTACCCATAGTTTACCACTTTGGATTGCATCCTACTTGTTGTTTGTGGATGGATTTTGTGTGCCCCTATTCTTGCTATTGAATGCTATTCTTGCTCAGTCAACTGCACTCAAGGTCCTTACTCAAAAGTTCTAACCATGATCCAACATCAATTGTTCCTGCTAAACTCACTGAATCTTGCATTTTTCTACTGGAAAGTGCACTTTAGGGTGTGTGCTTGGTTAATTTTTTTTTAGCTTTGTGATGAGTTTTTCCAAGCTAAAATTTGATGCACCATTCCGCCATTTGGCATGTATTCTAGGTTTTGTACATGATTGAAGTATATCATGCACTTGCATGTGCTCCTGCTTCATAATTAGTATGCTGTGGTGACTTCTATGATTATTCTCATTTTGATAATGTAATCATTCTGATTAAAACAAAAAATTATCCTGAATACTGTAAGTGTGTGAGGCTGTAAGATAATCTGACATTTTTCAGACTGAACCTGCCGCCAGGCTGTACAACAGAGCTGACCCTCCAGGGCTACCACTTCCTCACCACAATCTTCCAAAAGTATGATGAGGTATAGAACCCCTTTTTATGGTGGCTGCTGTTGTTGTCTCTCTAATTCCCCAATGAGCAGGGAAAATGAATGAATGGGGTATTTCCTACTGTCAGTCTTTGTAGGCTATATAAGGCTCTGAAAATGTTACTTTACCTCCTATTTTCAAGCTTTTTGCTTAATTGGAAAGAGACATGTCTACATCTTATGACCATATTTATAGTTCCAAATTTCCAAAAGGTGACATCCATCTCATGTTTGTGGTGATGGGTTATGCATGTTTGTCCCATTGTTACCACATTGTGAAAAGCATGTGTGCTAATTAATGTGTTGATTATGATCATGTAGGTGTGCTTGATGTGTGTCACTGTGTTGGTGAGTGATCCTGTTGCGGTTAAACTACTTGAGATTTAACTTAGGTTTTCAAACAAAACCCTATCACCACATTCGCTGGAAACACTAAAAATAATTAAATAAACAAACAACAATCTAATAAAGGACACTGGGGCAGGGAAAAGGTCAACAACAGGTTTAATCACATATAAACAAAAAAACAAAAAAATCCCAACCCTCAATAAAAATGGTCAAAACCCCACAACTAGAAAAATAATGACAATAACCGTCAGCACTCCGTCGACACCCCTCTCATCTAAAAGAGAGAGGAAAAATTACCCGCACACACACACAACACTCTCGCGCTCACCAACCCGAATAATAAACCAAAAGCTCCAGAAGGGAGAAAAGACAACTGCTTTCAACAAGGCAGGCTTTCTCTAGAGCGGATGTAAACAAAACTCGACCCCGTCTGTTCTCCTACGAGAATACCTAAGACTCACTGCCCCACAACGTCAACGACGCTACCCGTCGTCACGACACAGCTCTCCCGGCAGGGATTAAACAACTCAGGCGTCTGTCTCGAAAAGGCCCTGAGACATGGGAATAAACCACAGTCAACAATGTCTCTTTAAGATCCTCTCAGCTATTACTACTATATCGAATGACCACAAGAATTCCGACCGACAGGCGAGAAAGACAACGTTCACCTTACCCCAAACTCGATGAAACCTCAATCCTCTCGTGCCTCGACCCACAGGAAGTCCGTCTCCTGACCGTACTCCTAAAAAGCACGTAATCCAATGCACTGCAGAATCCACTGCAGGCACAGAACAGCGTAGGGTCCACACGTTGACCACTGTACGCCCTGATGACAGCGTTGCCCTGTCCTCGTCGCTCTCCGACGTAGACTGCGTGAACAGCCGTGTCCACGCGCCGCTCCCTCCCACGGCGATAGCTGCGCAGTCCGCGCTGCGCGACGCCCCTCCAGTAGAGGTAGTAAGCAGCCAACTGGTTCGCCTCCCCGTCCCCGCGTCCACTCGTCGCTTCCACCGTCCTCCGGTCCCAGGCACAGATGGAGTCTAGTCTCCCTCCGCGGAGACAGGCAAAAGAGACGTACACCAAAAGAGGAGTAGGTACTCCCCTAGCAGAAGGTCAAAAGGTTTTAGCAGCAGCGCTATAGTGTTTCAACAACGAAGGAAACGAAAAAGAAGCCTGCAAGCAAAAAGAGACAACCAATCACCACCTGTCTCTCCACCGACAAATTTGCTTACAGTTTCACCCTTCACCCCACCCTCGTTCACAACTCAGAACGCACCATCAGAGAAGGATAAACGTCTCTCACATGAGACTTTAAATAGACCAAACAGGAACCCATGAAACAGAAAAAAAATCACAATTCCTGTCGCTCCGTCACCGAGACGCCAGAGCTTAACTTTTCCTCTTACAAAAGTTTACACTTAAGGAATTTACCAACCCTTTTTTACGGTTACACATATCAGGTCTAAATATGATGCAGGCAGACGCGCGAGCACCCCTCTCTTTCTCTCCCACACGAATTCGCCCGCTCACACTCGCACCCACCTCAAATCTCAGGCTGTGAAGACCTTCCCCAGCCCCCCTGGGCTATCCAACGGTCCCCCTGGAACCAACAGAGGTTAGGCCTCGCGGCCAACCCAACAGGCTACGGACCTCATGGCTGCGCCCTTAGCGCCCCGACGAGCTCTCCGTCCCCACGTGTGTTCGCCTCTCAGCGCGACCAAGGAATGAGCTCAAACCCACGCTAACGAGTGGCGCGAAGAGTGGCGTGGCGTCGTCACGCAAGGCTCTCTGGGTAATGCACGCTTTCCTCGTGCTATCACCCAATCAACTTTCTTCCTTTCAAACGAAGACGAGCCCCACCCCTCTCTTCTAAGAAACCCATCCCCTCGAAAGGTCCCCAGCAACCTAACTATATTTAGCACTCAACCCACTTAATCAAATACCTGTCGCAATCACGCGACGACAAATTTAGCTCTCAACCCACCTAATCAAATACCTTGTCGCAATCATGCGACAGATCCCCAATTACAGAACAAGTGTGATCCAAAAATAGATGCTGTTCATGAAACGAGTGGTTTTAGTGTGACTGACACCTCAGAGAGAGTGTTATAGTTGACAATTGGATGCTTCTGTGTTGGTTTTGTCATTGCAAAGACTCAACATAACATCACATCACATCACATAAAATCACATAACATCACATAACAACATAACATAACATAATATAACATAACATTACATACTTTATTCATCCAAAAAGGAAAATAGTTACAAATCACAGGTAGAATGATGACTAACTATGTACAAACAAAAAAATCCTTGAACATTACAGAATGTTACAATCAAGGGATTAAAAAAAGATTAGGAAGGTGAAAGGCTGCACCATAAAGATTGGGATTAGATTGGAGTTCTAGAATAGTTAGAATGTAAGATATTGCAGTTGGTTTAAAAGATCGCCGGTATCTGTCAGTACATGTTTTGGGGGGACAGAATCTTTGGCTGCGAGGTATGAGTGGAGTGGAATTCCATGTGGAGGGGATGATCTGTGTTACTCAGGATGACTTGTGTCTTCTTTTGCACTCAAGCATGGTGGATCTGGCTGAAGGTGTCTATGGGTGTACCCAAGACGTTTTGTGCCTTCTTTACAAATTTATTCAGAGTGTTGATGTCTCTCTTGCTGATGTTTCTTCCCCAACAAACTTCTGCATATGTCATCGCACTACTTCCCCTTCCAGGACAGAGACTCGTACCTGTCGCCAACAGAGCAGAACAACCTGTTCTCCACCTGCCCCCTCATGCCCTGGGGTCCGGATGTCAACAACACCGTGGCCACCAACCCCCATGGCTGGATCACCTACCAGGGCTACCTGGCACAGTGGACGTGAGTAGAGCCCTACTGATTGTTCATGGCTAGTGTGCAAGGTTATGTACTAATTATTCAAGGCAAGCATGCAGGTCATGGCACAGTGGACATGAGCAGAGCTGTTCTAATTGTTCATGGCTAGTGTGCAGGTTGCGTACTAATTATTCAAGGCAAGCATGCAGGTCATGGCACAGTGGACGGGAGAAGAACCTTACTAATTGTTCATGGCTAGTGTGCAGGTTATGTACTAATTATTCAAGGCAAGCATGCAAGTCATGGCACAGTGGGCGTGAGCTGAGCCACATTACTTGTTCATGGCTAGTGTGCAGGTTGCATGGCCCAGAATGCAGGAATAGAGACATGCTGTTTGTGGTGATTGTAATGAGCACATATCAGGGTAGAAAGGAAGAGAACTGCACTAATTGTCCTTGGCAAGTGTGGGGGGCACATGGTCCAGTGAATATGAGTAAAACTGTATCATCTGTTCATAATTTGCTAGTTATATGTTCCACACCACGTGAATAAAGTAATACTAATTGTTCATGTTGACTGTGTGGATTACATGGCCTGTTAGATGTGGGTTTCATCGTACAAATTGTTCATGGCAAATATACAGGTTGGTGAGCAGAATTTTTAAAGGCATGTGCATAACTTGCTACCCATATGTTGAACCCTTTGCTTAGAGGAGTATATAAATTCCATCACAGGTTTATGTTCTCACTCTGTGTGGTTTTAGTGAAATAAATTTATGTAACATCTGTGACATTTTGTAGTTCATTGAAACACTTGACTGTGCTCTTTTTTAGTAAACCTGGGTGTCCTGTGTTAAGATTGAATATTACAAGAAGTTAATAAATAAAGGCTTTAGCGCTGTGTACAGCTCTCTGTTAGGAACCACAAATGGTGTACAGATGGCTGTGTCCAGCTCTCTATTAGGAACCACAAATGGTGTACAGATGGCTGTGTCCAGCTCTCTATTAGGAACCACAAATGGTGTACAGATGGCTGTGTCCAGCTCTCTATTAGGAACCACAAATGGTGTACAGATGGCTGTGTCCAGCTCTCTATTAGGAACCACAAATGACAAAATGTTTAAACCCACCCTGATTCTTTGCCTTGATCTTTCCCACAGATTGACCACTCTGCTGGACGTACCCCGAGCGTTGGAGTTTCTTGCCTACTTGGGCTACAACTACTTCCACGACAACCAGCTGTCTGCCATTCAGGGTAGGGCTTTCGCCGTGCTTGCCCCCCCTAAGTGTGGCAGCGGTTTTACACAAAATTGAGTTGTCCCGACAATGGCTGGGCTTTGTAGAGATTAGTGCAATGAGCTGCCTTAGCCCAAGAAGTATAACAGGAGTGACATTTCTACAGGCTTTCCTGCACCACTGTGGCTCTGGCTGATCTGTTGGAGTTTCCGGCTGGAGCCATGTTTGACTGAATAAAAGTATTCTCGAGGCCAGGAGCAACCATTGAGTGGCAAATTTGGCCAACATTTTTGGTCTGAAGGTTTAAAGTATGCTATGAAGAAAAAAAGTAGATAGAGATAATTTATTTTATATATTATTAATATCCTGAGTTTAACATGCTTATGTCACAACATATTATGTAGCACCTTAGTCTGCAAGTGATCAAGGGAGACCACTTAGTTGGAAAACTCTCACTCATTTTCTTGTCACTGGGTTTCTTTCCTCAAAGATGATTTTCATGTTTACATTTATCACGAAAGACCAAGTAGTCTTGCCAGTAACTTGAAAAATCCTTTACCTTGCTGTGAATGAGCTGCCTCAGCCTTTTCTCATGTTCATTCTGCATACCTCCATCTCCTCACTCTGACTTTCCACTGTATTTCCCTTGCAGTGACTCGTGAGAAGAAGATAGATCTGGAGAAGAGGCAGACCACAAGAAATGTCTTCCGTTGCCATGTGCTGGGCGGAAAAGGAACAGGCAAGGTAGGAACTGATCTTGTCTACCCTGTAATTATCGCTGGCCCAGCTTAGTCATGTGAATACTTATGATCTGCTGCTCTGGTTGGTGGGTTGGTTGGTTGGGTTAGGTTGGGTTAGGTTGGGTTGGGTTAGGTTGGGTTGGATTGAGTTGGGTTGGTTGGTTGTACCGCTGATCTTCAGAGATATATGTCATGTCACTGAATTTTACATACAATTAACATTGTTTAAATCTTGGATATTTTATAAATGAGTGATATACATAGTGTATGTACATTTGTGACAATTCTTGACTGAAAAAGATGGTTTTTGCAAAGATGTGTCCATTTTTTCCCCCCTGTAGACGTCCTTCCTGCAAGGCCTGCTGGGAAGGAACTTGAGGTACCAGGCCACGCTGAACAAGCAGCACCTGTCCAACTTCACCATCAACACCGTCCATGTCTATGGCCAGGAAAAGTACCTCATGGTGAGAGCTTAGTGCTGTCTGATCAGACACTCCTGTTCTACTTTCTGATGGAGTTTGCAGGACATGCATCTCTGTTTTTTAATGAGTATTGTAGCATTGAAATCATGAGATGTGATATGACTTTGAGCGATATGGATGATTTTTGACTCACATGCGAAGCAAAAGTGAGTCTATGTACTCACCCGTGTCGTCCGTCCGGGCGTCCGGGCGTCCAGGCGTCCGGGCGTCCGTGAAAAACTTTAACGTTGGATTTTTCTCGGAGACTATTAAGCCTATCAACACCCAATTTGGCATGATGGTGTATGATAACAAGGCCTCAAAAAACATACACAGTGACTTGTCCTTGCTTCAAGGTCAAGGTCGCAGGGGCCATAAATGTTGTCTAAAAAACAGTCATTTTTCACATTTTCTCAATTTTCTCTAAAGTTTTTGAGATTGGATACCTGACCTATATATGGTTTATAGGGCAAAGTAAGCCCTATCTTTTGATACCAGTTTGGTTGACCTTGTTTCAAGGTCAAGGTCACAGGAGCTCTTCAAAGTTGGATTGTATACATATTTTGAAGTGACCTTGACCCTGAACTATGGAAGATAACTGTTTCAAACTTAATAATTATGTGGGGCACATGTTATACTTTCATCATGAGACACATTTGGTCACATATCATCAAGGTCAAGGTCACTTTGACCCTTATGAAATGTGACCAAAATGGGGTAGTGAACCACTAAAAGTGACCATATCTCATGGTAGAAAGTGCCAATAAGCACCATTGTGCTTCCTATGTCTTGAATTAACAGCTTGTGTTGCATGACCTTGGATGACCTTGACCTTGGGTCAAGGTCACATGTATTTTGGTAGGAAAAATGTGTAAAGCATTTCTTAGTGTATGATGTCATTGGTAGGTTTAGTTGTTTGACCTTGACCTTGAAGGTCACCTGAAGGTCAAGGTCATGTAAAGGTCAAGGTCAAGCATGTGAGTCGTATGGGCTTTGCCCTTCTTGTTAAGATAGTTTCTGTTCATTAATTTAACATCTTTTATCACACATTTGTTTATGTTGTCTGTTGTTAAATTGCTGGAAGTGATTTTAAGTGGAATTAATGAAACCTAAATGTAAGACATTATGTAATGTAGATTGTATTGTCAGGCATAAGTTATATTGACATAAGTTACATGGTTTTTGTAACATCTCTGACACCTTTTTTTTAAACAAACTTTTAAAAATATCATTCTAGCAGATGTGTAGCATGCACTGTAGCCACAGGTGATAAGCATACATGTATTGTCTTGCACAGATATAGAGATGCTACACCAGTCTAGCAGACAAGTTCTTTTCTGATAAATATGAACTTTTGTGCAACATGTGCCTAGTTGGATCACCCTGTCTAAGTCAGAGGCACTTTCTGTGTAACAGCTGCAGGAGATAGACGTGGCCATGAGTGACATGCTGAGTCCCACAGAACTGGACTGTGACGTGGTGTGCCTGGTGTACGACGTGGCCAACCCACGCTCCTTCGAGTTCTGCTCCAGGATGTACCTGGTAGGCTGTTCCCCTTGTTTAGTTTCCTTTCCTCTGGTTGAGATGGTTTCATTTTACGGAATGTTTTCTGGAAACTGTTTCTGAAAATCAAAATGAAATGTAAAAATCTGTATTTTGAAAAAGAGACTAATTTGTTGATGAAAAGAACGTCCTCATTATTACCTAGAAATGTTTGGTACATGTGGATGGGAATATTGCTCATGAATCGGATATATGAACTGAAAGAAATTTCATGTGAGTGCCCACTTTACCATTTTCCTTAATTAATTATATTCTTAAAAACTTGAATATTTAAAATGCAAATAGGCATATAGATGAGTATGCACATCTAATCAGTACATGTGAGAGAATAAACAGAATGTGTGTGTGCATATGTGAGTGCAGGTATATATGTGTGTGTTTGAGTGTGTGTATGTGTGTGTGTGTCTGTGCGTGCTCACACTCATATGCAGGTGTGTGTATGTGTTTACATATGCATGTCTGTAATACATATGTATTTGTGTATGTATGCATGCATTCAAATGTCCCTCTAAGAATGCATTCAAATGTAATCCTACATGTACAACTTGACCTTAGCCCTTCTCACCTCTCTTCATCCCTATTCCCATGTAGAAGCACTTCATCGACAGCAAGATCCCCACACTGATTGTGGCCAGCAAGGCAGAGAACCCTGAGGTCAGACAGGACTATGAGATGACTCCAGCACAGTTCTGCCACCGCTACAAGCTGCCGCCCCCCCAGTACTTCACCTGCCTTGACAAAGTCAACTCAGACATCTACATCAAGCTTGCCACCATGGCCGCCTACCCGTACGTTGTCCCCAGCTGCCTGTTGGAGCTGGGTTTCTTGTCTTTGACAATTCCCTCCCTCTGTTGTGGAGTGATCTTCTTTGGCACTCTTTTACTCCTTCGCCCTCTACAGCTTGCTTTGCAGCAAGCTGTTTGGTCAGTCTTTCTTTGCATTTATTTTTCTGATTTTGATTTTTAAAAGTAAATTTGGTTTGGAGCACTTGTGGTATGTAAATGTAAAAATCATGGGATTGGTAAAATTATGTTGTTGTTTTTTAAGAGTTATAATTGACTCACATGCGAAGCAAAAGTGAGTCTATGTACTGAGCCGTTTCGTCCGTCCGTCCGGGCGTCCGGGCTTAAAAAACTTAAACGTTGGATTTTTCTCGGAGACTATTAAGTCTATCAACACCAAATGTGGCATGATGGTGTATGATGACAAGGCCTCAAAAAACATACATAGTGACTTGACCTTGCTTCAAGGTCAAGGTCACAGGAGCCATAAATGTGGTCTCAAAAACAGTCATTTTTCACATTTTCCCAATTTTCTCCCACGTTATTGAGAATGGCGACCTTAGCTACAAGTGGTATATAGGTCAAAGCAAGCCCTATCTTTTGATACCAGTTTGGTTGACCTTGCTTCAAGGTCAAGGTCACAGGAGCTCTTCAAAGTTGGATTGTATACATATTTTGAAGTGACCTTGACCCTGAACTATGGAAGATAACTGTTTCAAACTTAATAATTATGTGGGGCACATGTTATACTTTCATCATGAGACACATTTGGTCACATATCATCAAGGTCAAGGTCACTTTGACCCTTATGAAATGTGACCAAAATGGGGTAGTGAACCACTAAAAGTGACTATATCTCATGGTAGAAAGTGCCAATAAGCACCATTGTGCTTCCTATGTCTTGAATTAACAGCTTTGTGTTGCATGACCTTGGATGACCTTGACCTTGGGTCAAGGTCACATGTATTTTGGTAGGAAAAATGTGTAAAGCATTTCTTTGTGTATGATGTCATTGGTAGGTTTAGTTGTTTGACCTTGACCTTGAAGGTCACCTGAAGGTCAAGGTCATATAAAGGTCAAGGTCAAGCATGTGAGTCGTATGGGCTTTGCCCTTCTTGTTCAATATTTTTCTATGCTTTTGAATGGAGTTAAAGGTGAGTCCTCCCTTGTGATGTGAGGATTTATTAAAGATATCGATTTTAACAAGCATGATGGAGAGTTTGTTGCACTGCACATTTGGATGTGAAATGTTTAGTAACACAAAATAGTGATTTGTAACTAATGTTTCAAGCAGTTTGACTTGGGCTGCACCTCCCTTTTTGTTAAAGAACATTTTAACACAGGGAGCATGGCTTTCATATTGTTTGCAGACTGATTGTCAACTTTTTTTCTTCAGATTATTTGCAATAATTTTTTGCTTACCCGCCAAGTGGCTTTTACCCCGGCTCTGTGGCCCTGTGTTTTTGGT
This sequence comes from Theodoxus fluviatilis, assembly GCA_034096865.1. Classification (NCBI taxonomy): domain Eukaryota; kingdom Metazoa; phylum Mollusca; class Gastropoda; order Cycloneritida; family Neritidae; genus Theodoxus; species Theodoxus fluviatilis. Next base: position 14,710 of record JAWQFJ010002465.1, on the reverse strand, counting down.
GTTTCATCCCGCCAAGACTAATTTAAGCCCCTTCCTTTCTTATTGATTTGTTGTTAGCTTTTTGCATTTTTTTTCTTTTTTTGGTAACCCTTTCCCCAGAAGCTGATCACAGTTGAATAATTAAAGACCTCGTGTTCCAAATCTTTCCACTCTACGATAGCATCTCAACAAAAGTTCTAACGCCTAGAAAGCAAACCCTGGCTGCAGTTTGCATGTGTTCATTTCCTTTCAGCATGTGTTGGCTTTGTGAACAGCATAGCTCTCCTCAGCTTGTTGCTTCCTTTGCATTTTTCCCCCTGTGTGCCTCCCCTTTGTGTCTTTGATTTGGTGCAGAGGGTCGTGCCGCCAGTCAAGGTGTCTTCCAGTTTGTGGTGCAGCCTAGCTGACTAGGGTGGCTGTTTCTGATAGATGTGGCTTCAGCTCCTGCAAACAGGGTCCTGCACTTGGCACTGCTGCTATGATTCCAAGTCTGTCTCACTCCGAGCTTGGACCTCGAGGGGTCTGCATCGTGGGGGAAAGCCTCCTGGGTTGAAGTGTAGTCGTGTGTCGCCAATCTCTGCCGGTTCTCATTTCAGCAATCTCAAACGCTTGGTTCACATGTTGCTGGTGCATCAGCGCCCACTGTGGCTGGAGGAGAAGCTAAGGTGGTCTACCTACGTCCTTGCCTGCTGAAGCCATGTCCTTGCGGTGTTTTCTTCCCCGTCCTACTTGTCTGCCCTGCATGCCTCTCCATTTTCATTGCTTCCCCCCTTCCCTTGTTTCCATCGTGTAACCAACCCTTCATAGTCCAGCCCCTAGTAGAGCTTAGAGGAGTTGCATGGTTATCCTCTCTGTTGCTGAATATTTATTATTTTGTTTATTTCTTGGTCACTGTATTTTTGTAAGGATCTCACCAGTCACAGCCTCCAGTTAATTAATATGAGAGTGTCAGTTTTGGATAACTCACTTCCTGACTTTGGTATCGATCGAATCCGCAGGGCAAGTGGTTGCATTTTTCTTTGGATGCATACCAGAGACATGACATGCTGAAATGTACAGTCTTTTAGGATGTATGCAATTTTTGCCTTCATTGACACTAACCACTCTATCTCTGTATTGAATTATTGAAAAGGTTGGGTGTGTAAATGATCTTGAAGAAATCTTGAATGAAAAAAAATGACAATTTGTGCCATCAGTCTTATTTTGCATTGTAGAATATAAGTTCATTTTAACTTTGAAGAGAAGGAGTAGTATATGATTATGAGCATGAAATGCATTTGTATTTTGTGATTACTTGTCCAAGTAGAAGGACCAGGGAATGCGACAACTTTATTTCTGATGAGAGCAATGAAGTACCAACATGTGCTTCTTTGATTCATCCATCATCACGGCATTAGTATAGAATAACAATTCTATTAGAACTATGAACCATTTGAATGTTTTGTATTTTTTGTAACATATCTGGTTCCACATCTTTGATGCACTGCATCCTAACAGCAGACTGCTTGTGTGGCATGACTCGTGCCCAAACATTTGGCTCCAACTAACCGCAGGCCTTTCTGTAACTTGGAACATGTCAGATATCATCATGCTTGTGAGTGCTGCCTGAAAACAGTGACTGCTGGACTAACTGTGACTGTCTTGTGTGGCATTATCATATGTTGCTAACCAGATCTGGCTTCATCTGAACTTATTCTGCCTGGTTTCATGCATTGTCTTATGTTACTCCCTTTGACATGAGCCCTTTCAGTTTGAGTTGAGCCCGTGCCATATGTCTGGACTTGTTTTGTTGCATCAGATGTGAGACATGATGCAGAAGTGAATGCACCAAGCATGATGGTGTTTGTAGGGTGTTTTGGTTATTTTTTTAAAATTTTAATGATCAGTGTGCCTTTCTCCCACACCTACGTTGTTCCTCTCCCTCCATTTCAGTCATAACATTCAGTCTTTGTTTTTGGATATGGTGACATGGTAAGCCTGGAGTTATGCTCATTTTGGGTGTTGTTGAAATTGTTGTGGTATTTTGCTGTTATGTTCTCTCTCTCTCTTCTTGTTCTTTTTTAATGGTCCAATAAGAAACAATTGAATTCTTTTCATTGCATGGTGTTATATGTTTGTGCATCAGCAAATGTCTATTCATCTCATTCTACTAACTTCTTTATGTTTTGTGTTTCTTTTACACTGGAGCCAATATGTTCATAAAATAAAATTTAAACAGACACTGGAGGATGTCTCATTAATAACATAATGTTTGCTAACTTATGTTAATTTTGTTGTAGACAATTCTCATTTTTGTAGTTTATAAGAATGCTTTTTAATGCTAATATATGAAGTACTTCAATGCTGATGCTTTTTTTTTTTTAAAGAATGTTTTCCTTATTTTTCTTTCTTGTTCTAAATTAAACTACACTACAGATTGATGCACATTTCTGTTTGACATGACCAGGACAAACAAACAATATGACAAACCTTTATACATCTTTTGGTTTTGAGTATTCTGATAAAATTTACAACCATAGTAAATTTATTTACCTGAGCTGCTCAGCTTGAATGCACTAATGTTCTTGTGATTACCAGGCTGAGAAACACCAGAGCTGCCTCTGGGTCTGCCATTCTGCCATGGTTTCTCCCGCAACTAACTTCTCTCCATTTCTGTTCCCTTTGGCCATGCAGGCACATCCGAGGCCTGTACACGGACGACAACAAGATCTACTTCCACGTTGGCATTGGCGCTGCTTTGCTGGCCAGCCTGGGATTCCTCTTCTTCAAGGTCTGGCGCTCTTCACGGTGAGACAGACGGCAAGGATTTGGATGGATTCTGGACTTGACAGTCAGAAGGACTTGACGCAAAGTGATGCTGCCAGCCTGCCCAGAGACTGTCTGACTGCCTGGAACTTGATCTTGATGCCAGCACTAGTGTGTGCATATAGGCACACCCGCACTCACACTTCGTCAGAAGTAGAGCTAGAGTTATCGCCCCTCTCTCCTCTCGGTGCTGCCTCATGAGGTTTCCATGGGTTTTACTGGCTTGTCTCAAATGAATGGTTTTCTGGGGTTGTAAGATGAGGACCCTGGTATAAAATAGGTTATTCTGGGCTTGGTTTTCCTTCCTTTTTTTCTTCTTTTTTTTCTTCATTTTTATACCTGAAGATGTGGGGTTTTAATACTTTCATGATGAGATGGAGACAAAACTAATGATCCGCATAACTGCTGTATGAGAGGCATCAAATTTACACTGAAGTAGAGATTTCCTCTAAGTGGTAATCACTTCTAGTAACTTTACTGAAGGATCCAGAGCTGATGAAATGTACTTGCCCTTTAGTAATCATTTGGACACTGAGTAATACATTTCTCTGTCCCCCTTCTGTTTCGTATGCCTTGTGAGGGGAGTGTTGCAGGCCGCAAATGTCTGTGGAAGGACAGTGTGATGCTGGGCATCACCATGCATCTTTGTGCTGCAAAGACTGACAATTTCATTCCATCTGTGAGAGAATCCAAGCTGCTAATCCAGTCTCTTGTTCAGTTGTTGTTGAAGATTTTGTCAAAGCATTTTGTGCGATGACTGTTTGAATCCATCTGGATACTGAAAGACTCGTAAGAAGGAACAGTCGGGGCAGTATCAAGGAACGGAGGTGTAGTAGAAAGGTCTGTTGTGTATACTGAGTACTCATGAATAGCCAAGCATATTTCTCCAGTGAGGTCCTTTTCCAGGTAGGTTCCAAAGAGACGGGTAGATGGTGCAGGAGTCCTTTAAAAAAAATTTACAATACTAAATATTCAATGCTTATGTTGTGTGTTCTGCATGGAGAATGGTGTTGCTGCTAGGCTAGAGTGTGTGAGTGGCTGTTAGATGTTTTGCTGCTGGAGATTTTGGTAGTCACAGAGAGCTCAGGCTAAACGTGATTCTGTGGCAAAGGAGGAGGGTTGAAGTGGATTGTCAAACTCTGATGTTCATATGTTACTCTTGACTGGTCTTAGGTAAGGTCTTTGTCGTGTGCCACCGTGCAGTAAGTTTGACCCTACCCTTTAGCGTGGTTGATGGTGTCTGCTTTCATGGTGCTGGAAGCGAGATTTGTAAACTGCTTGTGTCATGACATTCAATACTTCCATTAATTGTACTACCAGGAAAACCCATAAGCTGTAAGTTATTACTTCAATAGGAATGCTGTGTTATGCACATCATAAGCCATACATTTCTCATGGAATTAGGCATTCCAAACCACTTGAGATTAATTAAACAAGAAATATAATCCATATACGAAGTTGGTTTTTTGCATATCACATTTTTATTTTATCATGTACATAATGTCACAGACACTAAAAAAACACAACAAAAACAACTCGGCAATATATGAACTGCATTGATTTATCTCACTTCTAGACTATCATCTTATCTCATAATATCAAAACCCTCCCTAAACCCAGAATTTGAGTATTCGAAAACCACCTGATTACTTGGTATTGTTCATTTCATATGCTGAAAGATTTTAATGGGACACTTTTACCACAGGGATATTTACACATTCATGAATCTGCCCTTGTGTAGATGCATGGTTGTGCCGAAAAGGTATTCCTTTATATGAAGGCCCCTCTCTGATCTTGATCATTTTCACTGCCCAACAAAAGGGATCATTTTTACTTGCTTACTAGTTGGTACAAGTCTGCTAATACAGTCCTAACTTGCATTATCTTGAGTTTGCTGAAGGACGTAACACTTAGAGCATTTGCCACAGTAGCATCTTGAGAGAACAACTCAGCCAGTATGTTGCTAATCTTTTTGACATCATTGATTCTCTTTTAGAATTCTATGCACACCAACCTTAAAAGCTTCTATTGAAGTCAAATGGTGAATTACATCCTGTTATCTTGCTGTCTGTTTCTCTTTTCTTTCTTTCTTCACTCTTTCTCTAGTGAATGTTGGGATGTATTTGGTTACTTATTATTCAAGATTAGTTTTACACAATTTTGTTTCTTCTGCCAGCAGAGATACCCTAAGGATGAATAGTTCTAGATATGGTCAGCAAGGTGCCTATGACAAAGAAGGATGAACAGCATTTTTATACATGGAAGTTGCTTTCCCATTGGCCCTCGTGTTCACTGGGGCTGCACACTGCTGAGCAAGCCTTGTGTTAAATGCATGCATATTTAACTTTTTCCACAGAACCGCAGCAGGCAAAGAGGAAGATTTTGTGTTTCTAGTAAGGTCAGATCTATCACCTTGCCCCTACTGTCTTCCCAAGAGACCCTGGACTGAAATCTTCTCTAGCCTTGGCTGATGAGTGCTAGCCTGTCACAGCCTGAGATCACATGAGCATCCTTAGAGATAGAAGGAATGATGTTGCACCTGACTCCCTCAGCACATTAAATTATTTTATCCCTCACTGACATTTAGTACAATGAAAATTCTATCTGTTAATAATGATCTAAAGTGCAGGCAAAAATGCCAGTTTACCCAAACTTACCTTTTATAGATGTCCTGATTGGATGTGAAAAAGAAGAATGGTATGGGTTGTTTAACATTTTATCCTGTTTGGTAAGTATATATATACTAAGAAATCTGTTCATCTGCCAAGCTCATGCTAGAATGCACAGACTAGAGTTGCAGAGTGTTTTAGGAGGTTGGCCAAAGTCATGCTGGGCTCTCTGGTCTGTGAAATGAAAAGGCATGTAACCAGTGTAAGGGAGCAAGTGTTATAGAGTTACAGTCCATTTTTGGGTTGGTAGTTCATGCAAACAAGTCATTTGCATATCATCTGCATTGTGTCGCATTTGCAGCCACCCACGAGAAGAAAAGGATATGAAAGTCCAACGCAATACTATACAAAACAACTCGATACTATAAATACTACAACACATCTGTAGTGTTGCTGTCATGAGGTTTCGCTGCAGGTTAGAAGAATCCTATGATGATTTATTTAGTTCTTTGAGGCATTTCAGAAATAGTTCTTCCTCTGAGGAGATGTTTAGTGTGAGTTGATTGGGCATGAAGAGAGTCACCTTGCAGTATATTACCTGCAAGACCTATCAGCTCTCTGACATCCATCAGGTAATGAAGAAGGAAAATGAATTTTAGTATCCATGCAAGCATGCACTAGATCAAAAGTAACACTGCTCATTACTTTCACATCAGCTGCTGTCCACCACGATATAGACCCCATGCCTCAGGTAGGACCTGGTCTATTTGACAACTTGCATTGAGTTTTGATTCAAGTTTGTGTTGCAGTTAACACAACATTTTTTAGTGTGTTTCAGTTAGGTACGGTAGTGCATCGTTCTTTATTTGGGAGTTAAATCTCTACTCAAAGGGGTGGAGTTGCCCGCTTGTGTGGAATCTTCATGAGGTGGTAACACCATTTATACTAATCACTGTTTTGAAGTTTTTAGGGTATTTTTTTGTTGTTTGTTTTTTATATAATAGTTTTCATGCAAAATTAGTGAGTAACTTGGGGAAAAAATGTCACAGTTCCATCACCTTATGAAATACCATTAAACTGTTTGACAGTTTTGTTGAAATGTTGCTGTTTCGTATTCCCACTTGCTTGCTTTCTGTGTGTTTTGTCAATTTTGCATTAACGGAGAAAGCAAGAGGAATGTAACTGTTCTATAAGAAACTAAAAATGCAACTTTTTAATCCATACTCTTTTCGGTCTCCATGTAAGACTGGCTACACATCGTGTCTCTCTTACAAGGGATAGGGATGAGAAAGTGTCCATCAGTAAACTTTCCTTCATAGCTGTTGGACAGTTCGAGGTTCATGTAGAAGTCTATGTTGGCAATTCAAATCATTTGGTCTTCATCATTGAGGACGGAAAGTAGATACTGCGCATGAATTTTACTGTTATCTAGAGACATTTGTTTTAGTATTTCAAATCATTGATGCAAATTGTGCAAGTAATCATGAAAAGTGTCAGCTGAATGAAGAGCATGCACTTGATCTGTGAATGGTTACTACTGGAATGTTCAATGCAATTCATCATTTCAATACAGCAAATTTGGGCAAGTGAATTTTAGCATGAGGCCCATGGAGCTAGGGCTTGAGGTGCAGCAGAGTGTAACGTGTGTACAGATAGCATGATTGAAAGAATGCTTTTCATCCAGGTCGATGGAGAGCCTTCTGAAGTACATACGACTGCCTGAGACAGCTTTGCCCGAGTCTGACTTTTCTGGCTTGTCTAGTCCTCTGTTACTGTAGCAACCCCTGTTGCAGCAGGGGAAGGCAGTTGGTTTTCACATGAATAAACTAATGTCACACTTCCCCAGTCTCGCTCTTGTGTTGTCTTGGAATGCGATTCTTCACTCTTCCAAATATTTCATGTTGTGTTATATGTTTGCTTTGGACATCCATAGCATTTATTTTGTATACTTCATAGTAACATGTGCCTGATATTGAGGATGGAAAACGGCAGTCATGCGAGCAGGGAGTGAACCACACCTAATCGCCTTGCTTTTAGTCATTCTAAGCAACAACAACATTTTTTACTCACATGCGAAGCAAAAGTGAGTATGTACTCGCCCGTTTCGTCCGTCCGGGCGTCCGTGAAAAACTTTAACGATGGATTTTTCTCGGAGACTATTAAGTCTATCAACACCCAATTTGGCATGATGGTGTATGATGACAAGGCGTCCAAAAACATACATAGTGACTTGACCTTGCTTCAAGGTCAAGGTCACAGGGGCCATAAATGTTGTCTAAAAAACAGCCATTTTTCACATTTTCTCAATTTTCTCTGAAGCGTTTGAGATTGCATACTTCACCTATATATGGTATATAGGGCAAAGTAAGCCCTATCGTTTGATACCAGTTTGGTCGCCCTTGCGTCAAGGTCACAGGAGCTCTTCAAAGTTGGATTGTATACATATTTTGAAGTGACCTTGACCCTGAACTATGGAAGATAACTGTTTCAAACTTAATGATTATGTGGGGCACATGTTATAATTTCATCATGAGACACATTTGGTCACATATCATCAAGGTCAAGGTCACTTTGACCCTTATGAAATGTGACCAAAATGAGGTAGTGAACCACTAAAAGTGACCATATCTCAAGGTAGAAAGTGCCAATAAGCACCATTGTGCTTCCTATGTCTTGAATTAACAGCTTTGTGTTGCATGACCTTGGATGACCTTGACCTTGGGTCAAGGCCACATGTATTTTGGTAGGAAAAATGTGCAAAGCATTTCTTAGTGTTTGATGTCATTGCTAGGTTTAGTTGTTTGACCTTGAAGGTCACCTGAAGGTTAAGGTCATGTAAAGGTCAAGGTCAAGCATGTGAGTCGTATGGGCTTTGCCCTTCTTTTTTACTCCTTGTTAAAAATAAGATTAAATGAAATGTTAAAAAGAAAATGTGGTTAAGGTCACATGGGCTTAAAAAATGAGTTTTTCCCCCCAAGGCATCCCCTTAAAATATTTTTTTAAAGAAGAGGCCAGATTGAACATAACCCAGACTGTTTTTACTGAAATATTGTTTTTTTTAAATTACATAGTGGATTTCCTGAGTGTTTGTAGGGTAGGGAAGATGGTACAGTACACATATTGTTGTTAACCGTTTTTTAAATATTTGTTATTATTTATTTATATATTTATTTACCTATTTATTTTCATGATAGAATATAAAGTTACGGGTCGGCAGAAAAACACTGGGTCGGTCTGGTTACCACAACACTTTTTTGTTCCTAATAAGCACCAGGCACATAGCGCCCACAGCGTATATTGCCTCCCTTCATTCCCGCCTTGGTTTTTCCATTCATATCTGCTTAAAGTTCTTCAAGTTTTTGAAGAAATGTCTCCCTATTTGAGAGGTAAAGGGGATATATTGAACACTTGGTTGGATCTACATGACCTGACCTTGCCCCCATGCCCTCGGTAGTCTGGCTGGCCCCTAAAGCCCTGCAGCCAGGGGGTCCCAGCTGATGAGGGGGCATCGAGCGGCTCCGGCTGTATATCAAACACGTGTGTGTGTGTTGCGTGCATGTGTGTGTTGTGTGCATGTGTGTGTGTGTGTGTGTTGCATGTGTGTGTGTCGCGTGCATATATGTGTGTGTGTGTCCCTTCTAAAACGGAGCCTAACCACGTTGCTCTTGTGTTTTCTTACAAAGAGCCAAGCACCGAGCCAAAACTTCCCAGGATAGACAGGAAAAGTTTAAGCACCTCGGAGGGACCGAACCTGCTACTTTCCTGTTAACAAGCTTTCCATAGAAACAACGAATTTGTCTGCAAAAGTTCAGTCCTTACCAGTGTCGCGTCTGTAATTTGACTGCCGACGGCAGCTGACATTATCGCCTCTTACCAGAGCTGTTCTTCCCTGAGTTGCTCACACTCAAGCCCTCGACTTCATGGCCGCAACTTGGTCCGTGAAATGCTCTTGTTTTATCAGGATTTGAGCGACAGTGTGCGTGTGCATGCATGCGTGTATGTGCGCGCGCGAGTGCATGCGTGCGTTCCTCTGTGTGTGTGTGTGTGGGGGGGGGGGTGATTGTGCGCGCGCACGTCTGTCTAGCGGACATTATTCAAAGACTGTCCGTAGTCTGCAGAATGTGCAATGACGGAATGGAATGAGAATGGACGATGGAAGACTGCAATGACAGAATGGAATGAGAATGGACGATGGAAGACTGCAATGACAGAATGGGATGAGAATGGACGGTGAAAGACTGTTCAGTAATGGAATGGGAATGGACGATGGAAGACTGCTCACAACAGAATGAAATGAGAATGGGCAATGGAAGACTGTTCAGTAACGGAACGGAATGAGAATGGATGATGGAAGACTGTTCATTAATGAAATGAGAATGGGCAATGGAAGAATGTTCAGTAACGGAACGGAATGAGAATGGATGATGGAAGACTGTTCATTAATGAAATGAGAATGGGCAATGGAAGACTGTTCAATAACGGAATGGAATGAGAGTAGACAAGAGAAGATTGTTCAATGACAGAATGGAATGAGAACGGACGATGGAAGACTGTTCGGTGACGGAATGGAATGAGAGTAGACAATGGAAGACTGTTCAATGACAGAATGGAATGAGAACGGACGATGGGAGACTGTTCGGTGACGGAATGGAATGAGAGTAGACAATGGAAGACTGTTCAGTAACGGAACGGAATGAGAGTAGACAATGGAACACTTCAATGAGAATGGACGATGAAAGACTGTTCAATGACAGAATGGAATGAGAATGGACGATGAAAGACTGTTCAATGACAGAATGGAATGAGAATGGATGGTGGAAGACTGTTCAATGACAGAATTAAATGAGAATGGACGATGGAAGACTGTTCACTCGTTACCGAAAATCTAGTTTCGCACATACCTCTTAGGTAGATGGCAACTTGCAACCGGAGGAAGGACACGAACATTGGGACCATACGAAGCTCATTTTAATAGACAAAATCATCAAAGCAAAGATAATATACAAACAGTTCTTTTGGTGTGCAAAAAGCCAATGCTGATGGCAAGCAAACAAAAACTGACGAACTGCTACATTTGACGGACTTGATCCATGCTAAAGCACTGGCCACGTTGCAAGAAAAGATGTCACGTACGCACATTAATCATAGGTGTTCATTCACTTAGCAAGTGCTGCTTATGTCGTGCTTTTCTAACAATATAATTAAGTACAACATCAAATGTCACAAAAGGAATTAATTTTAATTTCATTCACTTAATGTACACTTTCAACATAGAACAGTTATTAAATACAAATAAAGAGCAATCTCTTTTCCTTATCCTCAAGCATATAATTACATAATCGCACCAGTGCGTTGCAAGAAACAGTTCTGTGTGTATAGGGACTTATTATTAAAACCTCTGTAATACGAACATATCTGAAGAAGCGCTTCATTTTCCAACAGAGTCATGTTTTAAAGTAAATTACGAGATTCCTTTATTCCCACTGGCGTATTTCAGTTTATCTGTTCCGAGGCTTTGGGAAGTGGAGAACAATGGTATCTTACTGAAAGGAATCAGTCTAATATCATGACGTCCCCAAAGACAGGGATGTCCAATCTGGGAGAGTGCCGCACTCCACTAGTGACCACGCATCTTGAACGTCGAAGCCGTTTGCGTTCCCCTGAGCCTCGTGGCAGATACTCCTTGAAGCAATCTCTTAACTACACTTTTCCCATCAACCATCCCCCTGTGGGTTCGGGGTAAGAACTGACCCACCGAGTCTCCCTACGCGATTTGTAAGAGGCGAATGACTACGGACACCGTGACTTGATTTGCGTTTACTAGATTACTAGCGATTGTCGTGCTTAGTGGCCTTTCATAGCCTACAAAGGCTGATAGGTCGTAAAACTCAATCCATCCATCCATCTCATCAACCATGATATGCCTCGTGGTCGTTGCGGTATTTTCTGACTGGTTGATGATCTCACCCCGTGCCTTTAGGGCAAACCAAACGCCTTCACAACCTTATTAGGTGAGCAGCAACACTACAAAATTACTTGATCTCCACCCTCAGTGGATCTCTGCCCCGGTGAGGGCAGACAGGTATATCTCGGCTCCAAGATCTAGGAAGATGCCACCTTGACTGGCCCTGTGTGTTGTCACTTACATGTATCTCCCTGCTGCTATGACAAACCGTCACACCTACCCATACCACACTCCGTCCACCTCATCCCACACCCACACCGCCATCCACCCAAGTTCTCCAGGAAGGAGGAAGAAGGGCTAGAGAGGTTACGCGCATGCCTCAAGTGATGTCATCCCCTTGTGGGTTAGTGTTGAGAATTGACCCACCGCGTCTCCCTATGTGAATAGCTAGGGAAAGTGTGAGTTGATTTGCGCTTACTCTAAACTATTCTTGAGATTGTCGTTCTTAGTGGCTTTAAGTAGCCTACAAAGACTGATTGGCTGTAAAACTCCATCTGTCCATCCATCCATCAATCCATCCATCCATCGATCCATCATCCATCCACCCACCCACCCTTCCATCCATCCATCCATCCATCCATCAATCCATTCATCCATCCATCCGTCCATCCATCCATCCATCCATCCATCCACCCACCCACCCACCGACCCACCCACCCGTCCATCCATCCATCCATCCATCAATCCATTCATCCATCCATCCATCCGTCCATCCATCCATCCATCCATCCACCCACCCACCCACCTACCCACCCACCCGTCCATCCATCCATCCATCCATCCATCCATCCATCCATACATCCATCCATCCATCCATCCATCCATCCATCCATCCATCCATCCATCCATCCAATGATGTCTAGCTGGGGGATTTGGGAATGAGGGAGATTTCTGATAGCTGCTCCCAGCTCTGATCAACGGTGATAAAAGATGACAACCTGTATCGGTACTATACTTACATAGTTCCTTTTAGTTACAAGCTCGTCGATAAATTAAAAAAGGTGAAAAAAGAAAAAAGCTTTACAAACTTTAAACCTGAAAACACAAGTCGGACCCAGGAAGCGTACAAATCAATTGTCATGTCAGTCGGCCCAGCAGTGCCAAAACTGGCATGGACAGACAGGTCCACGGAGGTTGACTTTTATTCGAACCTGATCCCTGTTCAAGCCGTTATTAAACTTTTGAGAGAAGAAACAAAATCCAGTGGAAGGACTAATTGTTTGCTCTCATTTCTAACAAATTAATCATTTATCTCGGATCAGAAACAAATAAAAGAGTATCTAAATCTACCGACTAAAAATGTCTGTAGTGATTAAGTTTCCTGGAAATTTGTGTCCCACAAATGCATCTCAAATGCAGTTGACCTATTGGACAGAGGATTGTTTGTAAAACTATACAGATTCATTCACACACATGAAATCGTTATAGTAATTACTAAAAAGAAATCTTGCGACCAAGTGCCCTTGCACACACTCATGAAAAGCCAAACAGTAATAAATTTGGTCAACTTAATAACATCTTTTTTAAAGTTTTACCCACGCGTGACGATCTCCAGACATTAAATAGAATAGCCTATAGAGTTCAAAACCACCATCATTAGGCTGACGAAGAGTTAGATCTGCAAGAACCTTACAGTCTGCATGCACTAAGATGGCGATTTTCAGGGCACGTGCGTTCATCAGTGGAAGCCAGACCAGGGTCCGTCCTCCAGCCAGCATCGTCTGCGCCGAGCCTTCCTCCGACACAAGAGCATCTTGACGACACTACCTCCGCCCTGAGGACGTCTGTAGGGCGACCTACAGGTGCTGACCATTGACTTCAAGAGGCGGGAAGAGACAGGGCTTGACCCCTGTTGATGGAGCTAAGAGCTGCACAGGATGGGGGCAGAGAGGGTGCAAAGAGTAGGTTATGGGAAAGTGCTGAGGCCAGTAGTGGGGGGGGGGGGGGGGGGGGGGGGGGGAAGAGAGAGAGAGACTGAGAGAGAAGAGAGACGAGAGAGAGAGAGAGAGAGAGAGAGAGAGAGAGGAATGGATTAAGTGTTACGGCTTACAAGCCTATGTAGGTTTTTATGGCGAGTAAATACATTCTCAATAGAGCCGATTAGAATACGAGCAAGACAAGTATCTATTTCCCGCGTTATACGCCTTTTACGACAGACGTGAGGAGGACTGAGGAGGACGTGGGGATCTGTCAGAACCACCTCCCCCCCCCCAGTGCCGTAGTCTGTAAGTGTGGTCGGTGTTTGTGACTAGTGTGCGGTGTGTGTGTGGGTTGTGTGTGTGTGTGCGTCGGGTGCGTGGGTTGAGCGTTTGCGTGCGTGCGTGGCGGTTCAAATGATTACCAAACAATCATTGTGCGATTGCGGGGTGGGGGAAAAACCCCCCATTTTTTCTTTTTTAATTTTATATTCACCAGAAAAGCTAATCAAATGTTCCCTCAAAGTACGAGCAGAGACCTGCAGCCCATTTCAAATTAAAGAAAGCCTGCATATGGCTTTCTATTTAAAAAAGAGCGTATCGCGGAAAAGAAAAGCGATTTGGTTTTCGTGCCTAAAGCCGAAAAAACAAGGCTGGCCTTAAAGATTCAATTCTCGTAACTTCGGTCCTCAAAGAAACAAAGAAAAAAAACCTCGGCGCACATCCGAGCGGAGAAGAGAAATCTCCTCAGGAGAACCCCCCCGCCCGGACAGAAAGGAAATCTCCTCATGCGACAGGTTTCTGCTCCCAAGAAGAGGTATCAGGGTCCTACGGGAAATAATCAGTCCTCTGTATAAGATTTACTTTTATGGCCTCATCTTATTTTTTTGCAGAAGAAAAGATAAAGCATTTGCAGGCGTTTTTCAAATATCTGTCACAAATAAATTAAATTAATCCAGGAAATTTCTCCCATTCCCAGGGTTTGAACCGACGGCACCTGCCGCCTCGCACACAAATTTCAAACGACCAAACTATGCACTCATGCAAGAGGGGGAGACTACTGGATATGGGGCTGCCAGGAGTTGGTGATCTACACAGCTATTGGATTTAGCGTGTGGACGGTTTTTTAAGTGTGTAGATGTGCTGTGCGTGTGCCGTCCTTGGTGCGGTGTTCTCACTAAGGCATTTGTGTGCTGTGTGTGTTCTCTACTCTCGCTCTCTGGTCTCTCTCTGCGTCGTGTGGTGCATCGTGTTCTGTGTCATCGTGTGTGTGTGTGTGTGTGGGTGTTTTCGTTTGTTTGTGTGTCACTTCTGCGTGTGTGTCCGTGTGTTTTTTTGTTGTACTCGGAGAGTTGTGCTAAGAAAATCTCCCGTTTTGATGCGTGACTTGAATATATATATACTAAATCCATTTAATCGAACCTTGCTCTGCATAC
>JAWQFJ010002464.1:152020-153097 GCA_034096865.1 Theodoxus fluviatilis | reverse complement strand
GACACTGCAACCACATTGACCTCGACTTTGCCCTTGTCCTGACATCACGCATTCTGAGGGGAGGGGTTGAGGATGGCTGCCGCTTTTCGAGACGAAAGATCTGCAAACTGTGCTTAGTGCGATGGAAGTTCTCAGTTCGCCCCCATACCTTGTGGAGGTTTGGTGCGCACTGAACTTTCAGATGTGTCATCAAGAGGTGAATGGTTTGTTTTCTTTGAATAACGATAAGTAAGGTTACTGGTTGATGGCGATTACCTATTGTAAATAGTCGTGGACAGATTAGCGACTTCATTTCCTGGAATTCTAAGAAGAGCGATGTTTATTCTTTGCCGTTTCCCTGTGAGAATTGCTCGGTGTGTTGTTTGTTAAATCAGACTGTAAGTGCGACAATGAGTAAAAGGGCGAGTTTGTTTTGCATTCGTTTGTGTGAGGGAGCGTGAACGAGAAAGCACACAACTACAACTCGGTGTGCATGCACGTGCCGATAGATGTGTGTCAGTGTCAGAATCGATTCGTCACCATCGTTTTGGGGCTTGCAAGGACTGAAATACTTTTCTATAGAGTGTGCAAATTCGCCGTCGAGCAGTTGACTTTTGGGTCGTCTGACAGAGTTTGACGGCTTGATTCATCGACTACGAAATCAGTCATTTACCGGCTGGGTATTTCATACTCATCACGATATCTACATTTTGTCGTAGCAGCTGTGGATCAAGAGGGGGTTGGCACAGCTTTGGTGCGTGGATCAAGCGTGGGTAGCTGGGCAGTCTGCTGATTGTGACACCTTTCATGCCAAAATCCAGTTTGAAACTGCATGCCTGGGCAGCTTGGTACGAAAACACGACAGTGATCGTAGACAATTCGTGCCCGAACCTCAGTACCTGACTCTGTGATATGACAGCCGTCTGCTGCAACATAGACCGACACCGATGTCTGTGATAAACACGTGTATCCTTCTTTGCAATGTGAGGTCATCTATTTATTGTCCCAACCTTTTGTACGGTGAATGTTTTCAACCTGTATCCTTCTTTGGAATATGATGTCATTTATTCATTGTCTCATCCTTTTGAACGTTAATTT
>JAWQFJ010002464.1:137020-147020 GCA_034096865.1 Theodoxus fluviatilis | reverse complement strand
CCCCCCCCCCCCCCCCCCCCCCCCCCCCCCCCCCCCCCCCCCCCCCCCCCCCCCCCCCCCCCCCCCCCCCCCCCCCCCCCCCCCCCCCCCCCCCCCCCCCCCCCCCCCCCCCCCCCACCCCCCCCCCCCCCCCCCCCCCCCCCCCCCCCCCCCCCCCCCCCCCCCCCCCCCCCCCCCCCCCCCCCCCCCCCCCCCCCCCCCCCCCCCCCCCCCCCCCCCCCCCCCCCCCCCCCCCCCCCCCCCCCCCCCCCCCCCCCCCCCCCCCCCCCCCCACCCCCCCCCCCCCCCCCCCCCCCCCCCCCCCCCCCCCCCCACCCCCCCCCCCCCCCCCCCCCCCCCCCCCCCCCCCCCCCCCCCCCCCCCCCCCCCCCCCCCCCCCCCCCCCCCCCCCCCCCCCCCCCCCCCCCCCCCCCCCCCCCCCCCCCCCCCCCCCCCCCCCCCCCCCCCCCCCCCCCCCCCCCCCCCCCCCCCCCCCCCCCCCCCCCCCCCCCCCCCCCCCCCCCCCCCCCCCCCCCCCCCCCCCCCCCCCCCCCCCCCCCCCCCCCCCCCCCCCCCCCCCCCCCCCCCCCCCCCCCCCCCCCCCCCCCCCCCCCCCCCCCCCCCCCCCCCCCCCCCCCCCCCCCCCCCCCCCACCCCCCCCCCCCCCCCCCCCCCCCCCCCCCCCCCCCCCCCCCCCCCCCCCCCCCCCCCCCCCCCCACCCCCCCCCCCCCCCCCCCCCCCCCCCCCCCCCCCCCCCCCCCCCCCCCCCCCCCCCCCCCCCCCCCCCCCCCCCCCCCCCCCCCCCCCACCCCCCCCCCCCCCCCCCCCCCCCCCCCCCCCCCCCCCCCCCCCCCCCCCCCCCCCCCCCCCCCCCCCCCCCCCCCCCCCCCCCCCCCCCCCCCCCCCCCCCCCCCCCCCCCCCCCCCCCCCCCCCCCCCCCCCCCCCCACCCCCCCCCCCCCCCCCCCCGCCCCCCCCCCCCCCCCCCCCCCCCCCCCCCCCCCCCCCCCCCCCCCCCCCCCCCCCCCCCACCCCCCCCCCCCCCCCCCCCCCCCCCCCCCCCCCCCCCCCCCCCCCCCCCCCCCCCCCCCCCCCCCCCCCCCCCCCCCCCCCCACCCCCCCCCCCCCCCCCCCCCCCCCCCCCTCCCCCCCCCCCCCCCCCCCCCCCCCCCCCCCCCCCCCCCCCCCCCCCCCCCCCCCCCACCCCCCCCCCCCCCCCCCCCCCCCCCCCCCCCCCCCCCCCCCCCCCCCCCCCCCCCCCCCCCCCCCCCCCCCCCCCCCCCCCCCCCCCCCCCCCCCCCCCCCCCCCCCCCCCCCCACCCCCCCCCCCCCCCCCCCCCCCCCCCCCCCCCCCCCCCCCCCCCCCCCCCCCCCCCCCCCCCCCCCCCCCCCCCCCCCCAACCCTCCTCCTTCCACACATAACCCTCCTCCTTCCACCCCCACCCCTCCTCCTTCCACACCCAATCTCCTTCCTTCCACCGCCAACCCCGTCCTTCCACACCCAATCCCCTTCCTTCCACCGCCAACCCCGTCCTTCCACACCCAACCCTCCTCCTTCCACACCCAATCCCCTTCCTTCCACCGCCAACCCCGTCCTTCCACACCCAACCCTCTTCCTTCCACGCCACCCCTCCTCCTTCCACCCCCAGCCGTCCTCCTTCCACTCATAACCCTCCTCCTTCCACCCCCCAACCCTCCTCCTTCTACACATAACCCTCCTCCTTCCACCCCCACCCCTCCTCCTTCCACACCCAACCCTCCTCCTTCCACACATAACCCTCCTCCTTCCACTCCTACCCTTCCTCCTTCCACACCCAACTCGGGTCCTTCCACACCCAATCCCCTTCCTTCCACCGCCAACCCCTTCCTTCCCCCCCCCCCACCCCTCCTCCTTCCACCCCTACCTCTCCTCCTTCCATCCCCTCCTCTCCTCCTTCCACACCCAATCCCCTTCCTTCCACCGCCAATCCCTTCCTTCCCCCCCCCCCCCCCCCCACCTCTCCTCCTTCCACACCCAACTCCCCTTCCTTCCACCCCCAATCCCCTTCCTTCCACCCCCACCCCTCCTCCTTCCACCCCCACCCATCCTCCTTCCACCCCCACCTCTCCTCCTTTCACCCCCCAACCCTTCTCCTTCCACCCCCACCATTACCCAGTTCCCTCCCCTGGGCCTCCGTTCCCCTCATTTATCCGTGCCTCACCCTCCTGCGCTGTTGGCGTGTGACAGCTGCAGATCTAAGTGTACAGCGTCACGGTGTGACAGCTGCATGTCTACGTGTACAGCGTCACGGTGTGACAGCTGCAGGTCTACGTGTACAGCGTCACGGTGTGACAGCTGCAGGTCTACGTGTACAGCGTCACGGTGTGACAGCTGCAGGTCTACGTGTACAGCGTCACGGGGTGACAGCTGCAGGTCTACGTGTACAGCGTCACGGGGTGACAGCTGCAAGTCTACGTGTACAGTAACACCGTGTGACAGCTGCAGGTCTACGTGTACAGCGTCACGGTGTGACAGCTGCAGGTCTACGTGTAAAGCGTCACGGTGTGACTGCTCCCGGCACATGGCGCACTCACTGAAGGTCGCCATGCCCCACACCAAGAGGGTGGTTGAACAGGACGAGTGTATCCTCAGTGTTCATCTCACGGGGACTTCTGTGCTCATCATCCCTACAACTCAAATGGATTTTTCCTGCACTGATTTAGGGCGGCCTTTCATGTCCTCATTCCCCAGCTCTAACATCAGCACTGGTTCCGGCATGCATTCGCTTGTTTGCTTCTCTCCAGAACAGTACGTGTCGGCACCACAGTTTTGCAGTCATCTTGTACACCCAATAAGACTACAATGAACTTTCACAATCATATGTACTCATACACAAATGCAACCACACCCACACGTTCATGTACTCACACGTGCATGCAAGATCGCACACACGCGTACACTGCAGGCCCGCACCATCCCTTAAAAAGATGCATGTCATGAACACATCATCCATTGTTACCCAGAGACAACCTTGTCAAGCAATCACAGACTACCTTACGAATGACAGCCTTGCAACTTACAGACAGTCTTACGACTGACAGATAACCTTACGACTGACAGCCAGCCTTACGACTGATAGACAATCTTACGACTGAGCGACAGCCTAACGACTGACACGACTGATAGACAATCTTACGACTGACAGACAGTCTTACGACTGACAGATAACCTTACGACTGACAGCCAGCCTTACGACTGATAGACAATCTTACGACTGAGCGACATCCTAACGACTGACACGACTGATAGACAATCTTACGACTGACAGACAGTCTTACGACTGACAGATAACCTTACGACTGACAGCCAGCCTTACGACTGATATACAATCTTACGACTGACAGCCAGCCTTACGACTGACAGACAACCTTAGCAGGGACAGACAGCCTTACGACTGACAGATAACCTTACGACTGACAGACAACCTTACAACTGACAGACAGCCTTACGACTGACAGCCAGCCTTACGACTGACAGACAGCCTTACGACTGACAGATAACCTTACGACTGACAGACAACCTTACGACTGACAGACAGCCTTACGACTGACAGATAACCTTACGACTGACAGACAACCTTACGACTGACAGACAGCCTTACGACTGACAGATAACCTTACGACTGACAGACAACCTTACAACTGACAGACAGCCTTACGACTGACAGCCAGCCTTACGACTGACAGACAGCCATATGACTGACAGCCTTACATCTGACAGACAGCCTTACGACCGGCAGAGCCTTACGACTGACAGACAGCCTTACGACTGACAGACAGCCTTACGACTGACAGACAGCCTTACGACTGACAGACAGCCTTACGACTGACAGGCAGCCTTACGACTGACAGACAGCCTTACGACTGATAGACAGCCTTACGACTGACAGACAGCCTTACGACTGACAGGCAGCCTTTCGACTGACAGAAAGCCTTACGACTGACAGGCAGCCTTTCGACTGACAGACAGCCATATGACTGACAGACAGCCTTACGACTGACAGACAACCTTACGACTGACAGACAACCTTATGACTGAATTGCGGCGCCTTCTATTCCGTGCATGAAAAGTTCGACAATTCCGGCTTTCCTATCGAGCCCTGAGTCTTTTTTCATGTTGAAAACAAAGTGCTACAGCGGCTATGCAAATGTACAGTCACTTGTATTTTCGAAAGATTTTAGCTGTTCCAGAGACTCTCTCAGCAAAGCCAAACTGTCATCGGGGATGACACAAATACCGAGCCTTGATTGAGACACTAATGGTCGGGCTTTGATTGAGACACAAATACCGGGCATTGATTGAGACACTAATAGTCGGGCTTTGATTTCGCGAGGAACCTTTGACATCCATTTCCAAGCATCGACCTGACTCCTACGTCAGAGTCCTTGCCGCAGTGGTATAACTAAGCACACACGAAAGACGCGTAGCTCCGACTGCATTTTCGGGCTTGCATGAAGCCTGATTGCATGTTTCGTTTGCATGGAGCCTGACTGCATGTTTCGTTTGCTTGAAGCCTGACTGCATTTTTCGTTTGCATGGAGCCAGACTGCAAGATGTGTTTGCGTGGAGTCTGACTGCATGTTTTGTTTGCTTGAAGCCTGACTGCAAGATGTGTTTGCATGGAGCCTGACTGCATGTTTTGTTTGCTTGAAGCCTGACTGCATTTTTCGTTTGCATGGAGTCTGACTGCATGTTTTGTTTGCTTGAAGCCTGACTGCAAGATGTGATTGCATGAAGCCTGATTCAATGTTTCGTTTGTACGGAGCCTGACTGCAAGATTTGTTTGCATGGAGCCAGACTGCATGTTTCGTTTGCATGGAGCCTGACTGCATGTTTCGTTTGCATGGAGCCTGACTGCATGTTTCGTTTGCATGGAGCCTGACTGCATGTTTCGTTTGCATGGAGTCTGACTGCATGTTTCGTTTGCATGGAGTCTGACTGCATGTTTTGTTTGCTTGAAGCCTGACTGCAAGATGTGTTTGCATGAAGCCTGATTGCATGTTTCGTTTGTATGGAGCCAGACTGCAAGATTTGTTTGCATGGAGCCTGACTGCATGTTTCGTTTGCATGGAGCTTGACTGCATGTTTCGTTTGCATGGAGTCTGACTGCATGTTTTGTTTGCTTGAAGCCTGACTGCAAGATGTGTTTGCATGAAGCCTGATTCAATGTTTCGTTTGTATGGAGCCTGACTGCAAGATTTGTTTGCATGGAGCCAGACTGCAAGATTTGTTTGCATGGAGCCTGACTGCATGTTTCGTTTGCATGGAGCCTGACTGCATGTTTCGTTTTCATGGAGCCTGACTGCATGTTTCGTTTGCATGGAGTCTGACTGCATGTTTTGTTTGCTTGAGGCCTGACTGCAAGATGTTTTTGCATGGAGCTTGACTGCATGTTTCGTTTGCTTGGAGCCAGACTGCATGTTTCGTTTGCATGGAGCCTGACTGCATGTTTCGTTTGCATGGAGCCAGACTGCAAGATTTGTTTGCATGGAGCGTGACTGCATGTTTTGTTTGCTTGAAGCCCGACTGCATGTTTCGTTTGCATGGAGCCTGACTGCATGTTTCGTTTGCATGGAGCCAGACTGCATGTTTTGTTTGCATGGGGCCTGACTGCATGTTTTGTTTGCTTGGATACTTCCTTTCGAACGCCTCAGTCCCTGCATCAAGGGCCATTACTAAGTTGACTTCCTCCAGCTTTTAAAGCTGCCTGCTTCGCTGCCCTCCAAGCCCTATTAGCCCCGCTCGCCAGAGGGAGGAGGACAGCGGTGTAGTGGCGCGTGCTCCGCAGGACAGGAGGGGAGAGGGGAATCACTGGGTCAGGAGGGGAGAGGGGAATCACTGGGTAAGGAGGGGAGAGGGGAATCACTGGGTAAGGAGGGGAGAGGGGAATCACTGGGTCAGGGGGGGAGAGGGGAATCACTGGGTCAGGAGGGGAGAGGGGAATCACTGGGTAAGGAGGGGAGAGGGGAATCACTGGGTCAGGGGGGGAGAGGGGAATCACTGGGTCAGGAGGGGAGAGGGGAATCACTGGGTCAGGAGGGGAGAGGGGAATCACTGGGTCAGGAGGGGAGAGGGGAATCACTGGGTCAGGAAGGGAAAGGGGAATCACTGGGTCAGGAGGGGAGAGGGGAATCACTGGATCTGGAGGGGAGAGGGGAATCACTGGGTCAGGAGAGGAGAGGGGAATCACTGGGTCAGGAGGGGAGAGGGGAATCACTGGGTCAGGGGGGGGAGAGGGGAATCACTGGGTCAGGGGGGGATAGGGGAATCACTGGGTCAGGAGGGGATAGGGGAATCACTGGGTCAGGAGGGGAGAGGGGAATCACTGGGTCAGGAGGGGAGAGGGGAATCACTGGGTCAGGGGGGAAAGGGGAATCACTGGGTGAGGAGGGGAGAGGGGAATCACTGGGTCAGGGGGGGAGAGGGGAATCACTGGGTCAGGAGGGGAGAGGGGAATCACTGGGTCAGGGGGGGAGAGGGGAATCACTGGGTGAGGGGGGGAGAGGGGAATCACTGGGTCAGGAGGGGAAAGGGGAATCACTGGGTCAGGAGGGGAGAGGGGAATCACTGGGTCAGGGGGGGAGAGGGGAATCACTGGGTCAGGGGGGGAGAGGGGAATCACTGGGTCAGGAGGGGAGAGGGGAATCACTGGGTCAGGGGGGGAGAGGGGAATCACTGGGTCAGGGGGGGAGAGGGGAATCACTGGGTCAGGAGGGGAGAGGGGAATCACTGGGTCAGGAGGGGAAAGGGGAATCACTGGGTCAGGGGGGGGAGAGGGGAATCACTGGGTCAGGAGGGGAAAGGGGAATCACTGGGTCAGGAGGAGCTCGACTCCCACAGGCCGCATCCTCCAGGCCACAGCTTCTCAGGCTCCAGCAAGCTCCTCGGACACGGAAGGAGACTTCAGCATCACCAGATCTCAGGAGGCCGGTCCACTGTGCAGGACGAGGCGTGGGAAGGGACGCCGACATTGCAATGGTTGATACACCGAGGCACGGAAGGAGACTTCAGCATCACCAGATCCCAGGAGGCCGGTCCACTGGGCAGGACGAGGCGTGGGAAGGGACACCGATATTGCGGTCCACTGGGCAGGACGAGGCGTGGGAAGGGACACCGATATTGCGGTCCACTGGGCAGGACGAGGCGTGGGAAGGGACGCCGACATTGCGGTCCACTGGGCAGGAAGAGGCGTGGTAAGGGACGCCGACATTGCAATGGTTGATACACCGAGGCACGAAGAGGGGCGAATTTTGAGAGCAGGTAACGATTTCTCAAGAGCGTTCGGTCACGTGGCATTGCAATATCTCTGCCGTTGGTGGCTGGAGGACACACACTGGTCGGACTTTTGACAAGAGGCACACTGTTTCGACAGTCTGATTCAAACCTCCAGTGTGCCAAATACATTTAAGTCCTTTAGTTTTTAAAAACCTGTCTCACGCCTGACTGGAGTACAGGAGGAAACTGGCCAGCAGGCGCGGTAGAGACACGTCACATGGTTTCAGCAGCTGTTCCAGCACGGAGTGATGGCCCATGTCATTGCCTCCACAGGCGTGCCCACCCACCCATGTCATTGCCTCCACAGGCGTGCCCACCCACCCACCCCCACCCATACCTCCCTTCCAGACGCATTTTCTCCTATTTGCTTTGAGGGGAGGATTGCACAACACATGCATAGCATCTCAGGGGCCAGCTTGGAGGCAGCTCCCTCGAAGTCGTGTTTGGGTAGGGGGCGCTGCTACAGGCGTGTCTGGCTCTCCTAAGTCAGCTGACCGCGCTATCACGTGGGCCCAGGGGGAACACGGCCGTGCTTTTTGGTGGCGGGCGTGACCCTGGCTGCCAGCATGGGCAAACACCAGTGCGTGAAAAGCGAACGGCCCCTGCACACGCCGTGATGGCGGGTCAGGCCGAGAAAGGAAAGTGGAACGCGATGGCCCATCTCCGTCAGCACTCCATCAGCACTCCGTCAGCACTCCATCAGCACTCCATCAGCACTCCGTCAGCACTCCGTCAGCACTCCGTCAGCACTCCATCAGCACTCCGTCAGCACTCCGTCAGCACTCCATCAGCACTCCATCAGCACTCCATCAGCACTCCGTCAGCACTCCGTCAGCACTCCATCAGCACTCCATCAGCACTCCGTCAGCACTCCATCAGCACTCCATCAGCACTCCGTCAGCACTCCATCAGCACTCCATCAGCACTCCGTCAGCACTCCATCAGCACTCCGTCAGCACTCCATCAGCACTCCATCAGCACTCCATCAGCACTCCGTCAGCACTCCATCAGCACTCCATCAGCACTCCGTCAGCACTCCGTCAGAACTCCGTCAGCACTGTATCAGCACTCCATCAGCACTCCATCAGCACTCCGTCAGCACTCCGTCAGCACTCCGTCAGCACTCCGTCAGCACTCCATCAGCACTCCATCAGCACTCCGTCAGCACTCCGTCAGCACTCCGTCAGCACTCCATCAGCACTCCGTCAGCACTCCATCAGCACTCCGTCAGCACTCCGTCAGCACTCCATCAGCACTCCGTCAGCACTCCATCAGCACTCCATCAGCACTCCATCACCACCTACATCACCACCGTCACCATCAGCACCACCACCACCTACACCACCGTCACCATGAGCACCCCCACCACCACCTACACCACCACCGTCACCATCAGCACCACCACCACCATCTACACCACCACCGTCACCATCAGCACCACCACCACCACCTTCACCACCACCGTCACCATCAGCACCACCACCGTCACCACCACCGTCACCACCACCGTCACCACCACCGTCACCACCACCACCACAACAACAACAATTTCCTCTGATTCCTTTTCGTTTCACGGTTTCACTTTTTTTCATCGTAAATGATTCACTCTTGCATAACAGTCAGGATATACTTAGACAGGCAGGCAGGCAGGCAGGCAGGCAGGCAGCCAGGCAGGCAGCCAGGCAGGCAGGCAGCCAGGCAGGCAGGCAGCCAGGCAGGCAGCCAGGCAGGCAGGCAGGCAGCCAGCCACTTCATACACCAGCATCTTGGTGGAATCCGTGCATCTTAGGCCACCAAGGACAGAGCGCATCCAAGGCAAATAAGGGCAGTAACTCTTCGTGCCATTTAACGATCTCTACAGTCGCAGCAGCTCGTGGCATCACGGAAGAAATGCGAGGACATTAGCTTGTCACATCAGGATGGCAGGGTTCCATGAGTGAAAGATCAGGGAGAGTGAGTGCCTGTGTTCTGCCAAGTGCCCGCACATGGCATCGCACCAACATTGCACATGTTAAACTTCATCAAGGGCAAAACGTAGATTAATTTAAAGATTCCGCGGTCAAACATGCATAAACCGATCCAGTTCACATGCAGTGCTGCGCCCGCGCTCTCAGTGGTAGAAAGGGGAGACACTTACTCGGCAACAGCCTACACGACGAGCACAGTTCGCACGCAGGATCCCAGTTCGCGCGTAGGCGTTAAGTGCCCAGAGTCGAGAGGGACGACACAGGAAGCGCTCTCAGCCCTCGGTCAGTGCAAGTTTAGGGATCCCGAAACAGACTCCAACTTGGGTGCTCCACAGACTTCCTGTGGTGCTGCCGCCCTGGAGGATGGTGGCTCGGTTACGACAGCCATGCAGTGAAGGATCGTTCGTGTCCTGACCTCAGGGGGGAGAGGGCAGCATCTGGTCAGAAAACATTTCTCCAGCCTGGCGCTGATCTGGATAAGCATCCTGGTGGCGCGTGCCCGGCCCTTCCATCAGGTGGGAACGAGGCCATCGGCCATCACCTGTCGCCCTTCCATCAGGTGGGAACGAGGCCATCGGCCATCACCTGTCGCCCTTCCATCAGGTGGGAACGAGGCCATCGGCCATCACCTGTCGCCCTTCCATCAGGTGGGAACGAGGCCATCGGCCATCACCTGTCGCCCTTCCATCAGGTGGGAACGAGGCCATCGGCCATCACCTGTCGCCCTTCCATCAGGTGG
>JAWQFJ010002464.1:107020-132020 GCA_034096865.1 Theodoxus fluviatilis | reverse complement strand
TACATGGCGACAACATGAGTGGAGCAAGATGCGCTTTGGGTGGGCAGGGAGTGAGATTGAAACATGACTGGAGCAAGATGCGCTTTGGGTGGGCAGGGAGAGAGATTGAAACATGACTGGAGCAAGATGCGCTTTGGGTGGGCAGGGAGAGAGATTGAAACATGACTGGAGCAAGATGCGCTTTGGGTGGGCAGGGAGTGAGATTGAAACATGACTGGAGCAAGATGCGCTTAGGGTGGGCAGGGAGTGAGATTGAAACATGACTGGAGCAAGATGCGCTTTGGGTGGGCAGGATGTGAGATTGAAACATGACTGGACCAAGATGCGCTTTGGGTGGGCAGGGAGTGAGATTAAAACATGACTGGAGCAAGATGCGCTTTGGGTGGGCAGGGAGTGAGATTGAAACATGAGTGGAGCAAGATGCGATTTGGGTGGGCAGGAAGTGAGATTGAAACATGACTGGAGCAAGATGCGCTTTGGGTGGGCAGGAAGTGAGATTGAAACATGACTGGAGCAAGATGCGCTTTGGGTGGGCAGGAAGTGAGATTGAAACATGACTGGAGCAAGATGCGCTTTGGATGAGCAGGGAGTGAGATTGAAACATGAGTGGAGCAAGATGCGCTTTGGGTGGGCAGGAAGTGAGATTGAAACATGACTGGAGCAAGATGCGCTTTGGGTGGGCAGGATGTGAGATTGAAACATGACTGGAGCAAGATGCGCTTTGGGTGGGCAGGAAGTGAGATTGAAACATGACTGGAGCAAGATGCGCTTTGGGTGGGCAGGAAGTGAGATTGAAACATGACTGGAGCAAGATGCGCTTTGGGTGGGCAGGAAGTGAGATTGTAACATGACTGGAGCAAGATGCGCTTTGGGTGGGCAGGAAGTGAGATTGAAACATGACTGGAGTAAGATGCGATTTAGGTGGGCAGGGAGTGAGATTGAAACATGACTGGAGCAAGATGCGCTTTGGGTGGGCAGGGAGTGAGTAAGGAGAAGCAGCTCAGCGGGAAAGGCGGATCGGAAGAGGTGGGTCTTTAGAACACTTTTGAAATGGGGCAGAGTGTCAGAATGACGGACTGAGAGAGGGAGACTATTCCAGGTTACAGGACCAATATAGGAGATGGCACGCTGTCCTTGAGTTTTCTTGTTACGGCGGGGGATCTTAAGTATTCTAGAGTCAGCAGATGAGAGTAGAGATCTGGAGAGCGTGTAGACGGTAAGAATTTCTGTAAGAGCGTGTGGTGAGGTGTTGTTGATGGCCTTGAAGCACAAAGTAGCAAGTTTATAATCTATCCTCTGAGAGATGGGGAGCCAGTGAAGTGTATGTAGGAGTTGAGAGACATGGGTACGCTTGGGACATCGAAAAACTAGCCTAGCAGCACAATTCTGAACTTTCTGGAGTTTGTTAAGCAGAGTATCAGGGATACCAGCGAGAAGAGAGTTTCCATAGTCAAGACGAGACAGAACAAGGGATGTGTTGAGCGTTTTGGTGGCCTGCTGAGAAAGATAATGACGAATGGTACTAGTTCTCCTTAACTCGTAATATGCTAACTGACATATTTTGTTGACATGAGCTCTCATTGACAGATCATCTTCAAACATGACGCCTAAATTTCTAACAGACTGAGAGAAGACGATGTCACTGTGACCAATGGTTAGTTTGAGGGCCTGATCCGATTCGCCTTCGCCGCCCACCAGGAGTGCTTCAGTTTTTGAGTCATTGAGTTGGAGCTTGTTCAGGGTTACCCACCGTTTCACGTCAGAGATACAGTGTTCGCTGGTAGAAAGAAAAGAATGGATTTGACTGGGATGGGAGGAGTTGTATGTCACGACTCAGTTTTTTATTATTTATTTCTTTAGGAATTTATAAAGAGAAATGTTGTGGCATGTGGTGGTACTTTAAGTCCACCTCGCCACATGGTACCTTTAAGTGTTTTGCAAGATCAGCACTTGCTGACTGAGCATATTCCAGAACGTTTTGCGCGTGTTTTTTTGTTTTTTGATTCTGCAGTGGCTCGAGCAGAGCGTTCTTTTCGTGTATGATTGGATTGTTAACGTTCCGCATCACTTATAAATAGAGAGGCTATAATGGATATAGAAAGGATAATTGACTAAGAGCTTTTTATGTGTAAGCCCGGTGTGGGCAGTTTTTGTTTAAAGAAAAGATTTCTGATTAGTAATAATGTTTCCCCTGTTGGTTCGGGGTAAGAGCCGGCCCACCGCGTCTCTCTGTGCGTTTCATGAGAGGAGAGTATCTGGGAATACCGAGGCTGCGTTAGCGTTTGCTCTGGACTGTTTTAGTGATTTTCGTGCCCGACAGCCTTGCATGGCCTAAGGGGGCTGATGGGCCGAGTGCTCCATCTATGCAGTCCAAGAGTGTTGTTTGCATTTGCAGGGAGTGGAGGTAGAATTGATGGACAGAAGCGCAATAAGTACGATGTTTGAGCCGCTGGGCAAGTTTTAAAGGGTTTTCATTTGTAACGGTTTTCTTTTCTTCTTTCCTTTTCGTTTTTGTTTTCAGTTAGTGTGAGTTTTGTTTGGAAGATGGAGTAATTGAGTCGATTGTTTCAGTCTGATTTGGTTTGTGGCGTCTTTGTCTTTAAATGTGATTAGTGACTGAGGAAGGATTTTCCCTTTATTATTATTTTTTTTACTGTCCGGTTGGGGGTCGAGCCACCTTCCACCTACCCCAACCGTGACATTGTAGAGCTGGGTATCATCAGCAAATTCGCTGTGAGAGACTGAATGACTATCAATTACATTGGAGAGTGGTTGGGTGTACAGTAGAAACAGCAGAGGACCCAGAACAGAGCCCTGAGGGACTCCGTACTTGAGAGGTGTAGGATCAGATGCAAAACCCGAGATCGAAACAGTCTGTCTACGTTTTGAAAGATATGAATGCAGGAAAGAGAGTGCTAAGCTCTCAATGCCAAAAACGTTTCTAATACGGTAAGAAGAATTCCATGGTCTATTGTGTCAAACGCGGCACACAAGTCTAACAGAGTAAAAAAAACAACTTTGGAATCATCAGAAGCAACGAGAAGATAGTTTAGAACACGGAGCAGAGCTGTTTCGGTGGAATGATGAGAACTTCATCTGTACTCACCATGCTTATCCATCTGTGCCCACTACGCTATTCCGTTTGTGCCAATTGCGCTACTCCATCTGTGCCCACTACGCTAGTCCATCTGTGCCCACCCCGCTATTCCATCTGTGCCCACCACGCTATTCCATCTGTGCCCACCCCGCTATTCCATCTGTGCCCACCACGCTATTCCATCTGTGCCCACCACGCTATTCCATCTGTGCCCACCACGCTATTCCATCTGTGCCCACCACGCTATTCCATCTGTGCCCACCACGCTATTCCATCTGTGCCCACCACGCTGATCCATCTGTGCCCACCACGCTATTCCATCTGTGCCCACCACGCTATTCCATATGTGCCCACTACGCTATTCCATCTGTGCCCACCACGCTACTTCATCTGTGCCCACCACGCTACTCCATCTGTGCCCACTACGCTATTCCATCTGTGCCCACCACGCTACTCCATTATGTGCCCACTACGCTATTCCATCTGTGCCCACTACGCTATTCCATCTGTGCCCACCACGCTACTTCATCTGTGCCCACCACGCTACTCCATCTGTGCCCACTACGCTATTCCATCTGTGCCCACCACGCTACTCCATCTGTGCCCACTACGCTATTCCATCTGTGCCCACCATGCTACTCCATATGTGCCCACTACGCTATTCCATCTGTGCCCACCATGCTACTCCATATGTGCCCACCACGCTATTCCATCTGTGCCCACCACGCTACTCCATCTGTGCCCACTACACTAGTCCATCTGTGCCCACCACGCTATTCCATCTGTGCCCACCACACTGCTCCATCTGTGCCCACCCCGCTATTCCATCTGTGCCCACCACGCTATTCCATTGGGAAAATTCCATGTCTGATTAAAGCCACTAAATTCACGGAAGATAAGGACAAAGTGTTGACGAAGCGATATCTGGATCGATACTACCGCACCACCGTTATCAAGCAATCACTAGCAGGTTATCGCGACGAAACATGCATGACAAAATGAAAATGTCAGATAATAGAAGATTATATTGACGCGACGAGTTCAGCAAGGCACGGCGATTGTCCATTCCAGAAATGATTACTACAGCCATCTCACTATCACCTTCTACTAGTGCACTAGAGAATGATTCAAGGCATGACACCTAAAACAAGAGGAATGCGTCGACTCTGTGAAAAATCCGTACGAGAACTTAGGACTTTGTCTCTCTCTCTCTCTCTCTCTCTCTCTCTCTGTGTCTGTCTGTCTGTCTGTCTCTCTTTCTCTCTCTGTTTCTTTCTCTCTGTTTCTCTCTCTATCTGTTTCTCTCTCTTTCTCTCTCTCTCTGTTTCTCTCTCTGTTTCTCTCTCTGTTTCTCTCTCTCTATCTGTTTTTCTCTCTTTCTCTCTCTCTTTCTCTCTCTCTTTGTGTCTTAATTATCAGTGTTTTCATTTCGTTATGAGCAAGGACAATTTGTAAGAAAGGCAGAAATGCCTAAAATTTCATCCTTGATAAATAAAGAATCAATCAATCAATCCTTCTGTGTGTCTCTCTCTGTCTTTCTCTCTGTGTGTCTCTCTGCCTCTCTGTCTCTCTTTCTCTTTCTCTCTCTCTCTCTCTCTCTCTCTCTCTCTCTCTCTCTCTCTCCCTTTCTCTCTCTGCTATCTACTATCAACGCTGAGGTACTTTGTTAGGCACTGAAACTTGCAAAATGTTGTTCAATGCCCACATCTTACAACATCAATAACGCATCAACATTGTGGGATAACTCTAGTGAAGCAACCTCGAAAGGAATAAACTCATAGTACAGAAGCCTCTAAGCTTTTGATCAGAAAGTAAATCTATCAGCACTGAAAAAAGTGGTAATGCTTGACATTTTGCCTCTCAATAATCATCTACAATTCAATAAGTGTGTGCTTTTGAGAAGACAAACGATGGCCGAGTACCAAATGATCGAACCAACATATTTGAGCGGTTATCGTGAAGAAGACGTGAACTTTTCCTCTGCTTCGATCTCGCATCGATTTATTCAAATCGAGTTTATCTTAGTCTGGGGCAGCTCGATTGAATTCACTGCCTCGAGATATAAAAATTAGTAAGTCTTTGCCTTTGTTCGAAGATAAAACTCGCAATATTCTCGCGCATCATCCTACAATTTAGTGTTCCATATCTTCATTTAAAGTCTAGAAATGCGATAACTACGAGAGTCTCCTTTGTACACCCTTCTCTCATGACTACTAGAGACTGGCCTTGGCTGAGCTACTGGAAGGGGAGATGGGGGGTGGGCGTGGGGTGGGGTTGGGGTGGAGGTGGGCCTGGGGTAGGTGTGGGCCTGGGGTGGGGGTGGGTGGGTGGGGGCACATGGAGAGGCTTCAGCCGTCTGTTACTCGTTTTCAGTGGGTGTCTGGACGTTTTGTTTCTGTGGTGCAATATCCATACACATTTTAGTATGTTTCAGAGAGTGTAGAATGTGTTAGAATCCCCCCCCCCTCTCCCATATCTCTGTCTCTCCCTCTGTCTCCCTCTGTCCCTCTCTGTCCCTCCCTCCCTCCCCCTTTCTCTTTCTCACTCTCTCTCTATCTATCTCTCTCTATCTCTCTCTCTCTCTATCTCTCTCTCTATCTCTCTCTCTCTATCTCTCTATCTCTCTCTCTCTCTCTCTCTCTCTCTCTCTCCAAAACAGTATTTTCTGACAAGTCGCGATTTTTTAATATGTCTGAAATTATCTTGTGACGTGTTGTTGTTCTTGTTGTTATTGTTGTTGTTACAGTTGGTGGTAGAGATGGCGGTGGTGGTAGTGGTGGTGGTGGTAGTGATAGTGGTGGTTGTGGGAGAAGTGGTGGTGGTAGTGCTAGTGGTGGTGGTGGTAGTGGTGGTGGTGGTAGTGGTGGTGGTGGTACTGGTGGTGGTAGTAGTGGTGGTGGTGGTAGTTGTGGTGGTGGTGGTAGTAGTGGTGGTGGTAGTAGTGGTGGTGGTAGTAGTGGTGATGGTGGTGGTGGTGATGCTAGTGGTATTTGTGGTGGTGGTTGTAGTGGTGGTGGTGGTAGTGGTGGTGGTGGTACTGGTGGTGGTGGTAGTGGTGGTGGTAGTAGTAGTAGTAGTAGTAGTAGTAGTAGTAGTAGTAGTAGTAGTAGTGCTGGTGGTGATGCTAGACGTTCGTAATGTGGGCTTCGAACAACATCGAGGATCCAACACGTACGAATTGAAAGGAGAAAATATTTCACCAACAGCGACAGCAGGGGAATTAGAATGACTTAGTCGTTGGCTGAGGGATAGCACAGGAACTCCTTCCCACCAATCATGTCACTGTCACTGCCACTGTAACTGCCTCTGTCACTGTCACTGCTACTGTCACTGCCTCTGTCACGGTCACTGCCTTTGCCAATGTCACTGCCACTGTAAATGTCACTGCCTCTGTCACTGTGATTGTCAGTGCCACTTTCACTGTCACTGCCTCTGTCACTGCCACTTTCACTGTCACTGCCTCTGTCACTGCCTTTGGCACTGTCATCATCACTGCCACTGTCACCCCCTCTGTCACTGCCTCTGTCAGTAATTATCACTGCCAGGGTCACGGTCATTGTCATTGTCACTGCCTCTGTAACTGTCACTACCTCTCACTGTCATTGTCACTGCCACTTTCACTGTCACGCTAACTGCCTGTCACTGCCTCTGTCACTCCCTCTGTCACTGCCACTGCCACTGTCACGGTCAATGTCACTCACTCAGGAAGCTTCGGATGAAGCAGAGACGCTTCGCGGCAAAGACGCGGTGATGCTGGGCAAAAGCGACACTAATAAAAAGAAAAGAAGACACGAAGTCTCTGCCGTCCCAGTAGCCCTTTCCGTGTTGTACTGAGCACTGCAGTCGTCACCTCAGCCTTCCTGTGTTGTACTCAGCACTGCAGTCGTCACCTCAGCCTTCCTGTGTTGTACTTAGCACTGCAGTCGTCACCTCAGCCTTCCTGTGTTGTACTCAGCACTGCAGTCGTCACCTCAGCCTTCCTGTGTTGTACTTGTCACTGCAGTCGTCACCTCAGCCTTCCTGTGTTGTACTTAGCACTGCAGTCGTCACCTCAGCCTTCCTGTGTTGTACTTAGCACTGCAGTCGTTACCTGAGCCTTCCTGTGTTGTACTTAGCACTGCAGTCGTCACCTCAGCCTTCCTGTGTTGTACTTAGCACTGCAGTCGTTACCTGAGCCTTCCTGTGTTGTACTCAGCACTGCAGTCGTCACCTCAGCCTTCCTGTGTTGTACTTAGCACTGCAGTCGTCACCTCAGCCTTCCTGTGTTGTACTTAGCACTGCAGTCGTTACCTGAGCCTTCCTGTGTTGTACTTAGCACTGCAGTCGTCACCTCAGCCTTCCTGTGTTGTACTTGTCACTGCAGTCGTCACCTCAGCCTTCCTGTGTTGTACTTAGCACTGCAGTCGTTACCTCAGCCTTCCTGTGTTGTACTCAGCACTGCAATCGTCACCTCAGCCTTCCTGTGTTGTACTTGTCACTGCAGTCGTCACCTCAGCCTTCCTGTGTTGTACTCAGCACTGCAGTCGTCACCTCAGCCTTCCTGTGTTGTACTCAGCACTGCAGTCGTCACCTCAGCCTTCCTGTGTTGTACTTGTCACTGCAGTCGTCACCTCAGCCTTCCTGTGTTGTACTCAGCACTGCAGTCGTCACCTCAGCCTTCCTGTGTTGTACTCAGCACTGCAATCGTCACCTCAGCCTTCCTGTGTTGTACTCAGCACTGCAGTCGTCACCTCAGCCT
The DNA here is from genome assembly GCA_034096865.1 of Theodoxus fluviatilis. Taxonomy (NCBI): domain Eukaryota; kingdom Metazoa; phylum Mollusca; class Gastropoda; order Cycloneritida; family Neritidae; genus Theodoxus; species Theodoxus fluviatilis. The sequence goes on along the minus strand of JAWQFJ010002464.1, from coordinate 124,185 downwards.
TCCTGTGTTGTACTCAGCACTGCAGTCGTCACCTCAGCCTTCCTGTGTTGTACTCAGCACTGCAATCGTCACCTCAGCCTTCCTGTGTTGTACTTGTCACTGCAGTCGTCACCTCAGCCTTCCTGTGTTGTACTTAGCACTGCAGTCGTTACCTCAGCCTTCCTGTGTTGTACTTAGCACTGCAGTCGTTACCTCAGCCTTCCTGTGTTGTACTTGTCACTGCAGTCGTCACCTCAGCCTTCCTGTGTTGTACTTGTCACTGCAGTCGTTACCTCAGCCTTCCTGTGTTGTACTTGTCACTGCAGTCGTTACCTCAGCCTTCCTGTGTTGTACTTGTCACTGCAGTCGTTACCTCAGCCTTTCTGTGTTGTACTTAGCACTGCAGTCGTTACCTCAGCCTTCCTGTGTTGTACTTAGCACTGCAGTCGTCACCTCAGCCTTTCTGTGTTGTACTTGTCACTGCAGTCGTTACCTCAGCCTTTCTGTGTTGTACTTAGCACTGCAGTCGTTACCTCAGCCTTCCTGTGTTGTACTTAGCACTGCAGTCGTCACCTCAGCCTTCCTGTGTTGTACTTGTCACTGCAGTCGTCACCTCAGCCTTCCTGTGTTGTACTTGTCACTGCAGTCGTTACCTCAGCCTTCCTGTGTTGTACTTGTCACTGCAGTCGTTACCTCAGCCTTCCTGTGTTGTACTTAGCACTGCAGTCGTTACCTCAGCCTTCCTGTGTTGTACTTAGCACTGCAGTCGTCACCTCAGCCTTCCTGTGTTGTACTTGTCACTGCAGTCGTTACCTCAGCCTTCCTGTGTTGTACTTGTCACTGCAGTCGTTACCTCAGCCTTCCTGTGTTGTACTTAGCACTGCAGTCGTCACCTCAGCCTTCCTGTGTTGTACTTGTCACTGCAGTCGTTACCTCAGCCTTCCTGTGTTGTACTTGTCACTGCAGTCGTCACCTCAGCCTTCCTGTGTTGTACTTAGCACTGCAGTCGTTACCTCAGCCTTCCTGTGTTGTACTTGTCACTGCAGTCGTCACCTCAGCCTTCCTGTGTTGTACTTGTCACTGCAGTCGTTACCTCAGCCTTCCTGTGTTGTACTTGTCACTGCAGTCGTTACCTCAGCCTTCCTGTGTTGTACTTGTCACTGCAGTCGTTACCTCAGCCTTCCTGTGTTGTACTTGTCACTGCAGTCGTTACCTCAGCCTTCCTGTGTTGTACTTAGCACTGCAGTCGTTACCTCAGCCTTCCTGTGTTGTACTTGTCACTGCAGTCGTTACCTCAGCCTTCCTGTGTTGTACTTAGCACTGCAGTCGTTACCTCAGCCTTCCTGTGTTGTACTTGTCACTGCAGTCGTTACCTCAGCCTTCCTGTGTTGTACTTAGCACTGCAGTCGTTACCTCAGCCTTCCTGTGTTGTACTTGTCACTGCAGTCGTCACCTCAGCCTTCCTGTGTTGTACTTAGCACTGCAGTCGTTACCTCAGCCTTCCTGTGTTGTACTTAGCACTGCAGTCGTTACCTCAGCCTTCCTGTGTTGTACTTAGCACTGCAGTCGTTACCTCAGCCTTCCTGTGTTGTACTTGTCACTGCAGTCGTCACCTCAGCCTTCCTGTGTTGTACTTGTCACTGCAGTCGTTACCTCAGCCTTCCTGTGTTGTACTTAGCACTGCAGTCGTCACCTCAGCCTTCCTGTGTTGTACTTGTCACTGCAGTCGTCACCTCAGCCTTCCTGTGTTGTACTTAGCACTGCAGTCGTCACCTCAGCCTTCCTGTGTTGTACTTAGCACTGCAGTCGTTACCTCAGCCTTCCTGTGTTGTACTTAGCACTGCAGTCGTTACCTCAGCCTTCCTGTGTTGTACTTGTCACTGCAGTCGTTACCTCAGCCTTCCTGTGTTGTACTTAGCACTGCAGTCGTTACCTCAGCCTTCCTGTGTTGTACTTGTCACTGCAGTCGTTACCTCAGCCTTCCTGTGTTGTACTTAGCACTGCAGTCGTTACCTCAGCCTTCCTGTGTTGTACTTAGCACTGCAGTCGTCACCTCAGCCTTCCTGTGTTGTACTTGTCACTGCAGTCGTTACCTCAGCCTTCCTGTGTTGTACTTAGCACTGCAGTCGTTACCTCAGCCTTCCTGTGTTGTACTTGTCACTGCAGTCGTTACCTCAGCCTTCCTGTGTTGTACTTAGCACTGCAGTCGTTACCTCAGCCTTCCTGTGTTGTACTTAGCACTGCAGTCGTTACCTCAGCCTTCCTGTGTTGTACTTAGCACTGCAGTCGTCACCTCAGCCTTCCTGTGTTGTACTTAGCACTGCAGTCGTTACCTCAGCCTTCCTGTGTTGTACTTAGCACTGCAGTCGTTACCTCAGCCTTCCTGTGTTGTACTTAGCACTGCAGTCGTTACCTCAGCCTTCCTGTGTTGTACTTAGCACTGCAGTCGTTACCTCAGCCTTCCTGTGTTGTACTTAGCACTGCAGTCGTTACCTCAGCCTTCCTGTGTTGTACTTGTCACTGCAGTCGTCACCTCAGCCTTCCTGTGTTGTACTTAGCACTGCAGTCGTTACCTCAGCCTTCCTGTGTTGTACTTAGCACTGCAGTCGTTACCTCAGCCTTCCTGTGTTGTACTTAGCACTGCAGTCGTTACCTCAGCCTTCCTGTGTTGTACTTGTCACTGCAGTCGTTACCTCAGCCTTTCTGTGTTGTACTTAGCACTGCAGTCGTTACCTCAGCCTTCCTGTGTTGTACTTAGCACTGCAGTCGTTACCTCAGCCTTCCTGTGTTGTACTTAGCACTGCAGTCGTCACCTCAGCCTTCCTGTGTTGTACTTGTCACTGCAGTCGTCACCTCAGCCTTCCTGTGTTGTACTTAGCACTGCAGTCGTTACCTCAGCCTTCCTGTGTTGTACTTAGCACTGCAGTCGTCACCTCAGCCTTCCTGTGTTGTACTTAGCACTGCAGTCGTTACCTCAGCCTTCCTGTGTTGTACTTGTCACTGCAGTCGTTACCTCAGCCTTCCTGTGTTGTACTTGTCACTGCAGTCGTCACCTCAGCCTTCCTGTGTTGTACTTGTCACTGCAGTCGTTACCTCAGCCTTCCTGTGTTGTACTTAGCACTGCAGTCGTCACCTCAGCCTTCCTGTGTTGTACTTGTCACTGCAGTCGTCACCTCAGCCTTCCTGTGTTGTACTTAGCACTGCAGTCGTTACCTCAGCCTTCCTGTGTTGTACTTGTCACTGCAGTCGTCACCTCAGCCTTCCTGTGTTGTACTTAGCACTGCAGTCGTTACCTCAGCCTTCCTGTGTTGTACTTAGCACTGCAGTCGTTACCTCAGCCTTCCTGTGTTGTACTTAGCACTGCAGTCGTCACCTCAGCCTTCCTGTGTTGTACTTGTCACTGCAGTCGTTACCTCAGCCTTCCTGTGTTGTACTTGTCACTGCAGTCGTTACCTCAGCCTTCCTGTGTTGTACTTAGCACTGCAGTCGTTACCTCAGCCTTCCTGTGTTGTACTTGTCACTGCAGTCGTTACCTCAGCCTTCCTGTGTTGTACTTAGCACTGCAGTCGTTACCTCAGCCTTCCTGTGTTGTACTTAGCACTGCAGTCGTCACCTCAGCCTTCCTGTGTTGTACTTAGCACTGCAGTCGTTACCTCAGCCTTCCTGTGTTGTACTTAGCACTGCAGTCGTTACCTCAGCCTTCCTGTGTTGTACTTGTCACTGCAGTCGTTACCTCAGCCTTTCTGTGTTGTACTTAGCACTGCAGTCGTTACCTCAGCCTTCCTGTGTTGTACTTAGCACTGCAGTCGTTACCTCAGCCTTCCTGTGTTGTACTTGTCACTGCAGTCGTCACCTCAGCCTTCCTGTGTTGTACTTAGCACTGCAGTCGTTACCTCAGCCTTTCTGTGTTGTACTTGTCACTGCAGTCGTTACCTCAGCCTTCCTGTGTTTTACTTAGCACTGCAGTCGTTACCTCAGCCTTCCTGTGTTGTACTTAGCACTGCAGTCGTTACCTCAGCCTTCCTGTGTTGTACTTAGCACTGCAGTCGTTACCTCAGCCTTCTTGTGTTGTACTTAGCATTGCAGTCGTTACCTCAGCCTTCCTGTGTGGTACTTAGCACTGCAGTCGTCACCTCAGCCTTCCTGTGTTGTACTTAGCACTGCAGTCGTTACCTCAGCCTTCCTGTGTTGTACTTAGCACTGCAGTCGTTACCTCAGCCTTTCTGTGTTGTACTTGTCACTGCAGTCGTTACCTCAGCCTTCCTGTGTTGTACTTGTCACTGCAGTCATTACCTCAGCCTTCCTGTGTTTTACTTAGCACTGCAGTCGTTACCTCAGCCTTCCTGTGTTGTACTTAGCACTGCAGTCGTTACCTCAGCCTTCCTGTGTTGTACTTAGCACTGCAGTCGTTACCTCAGCCTTCTTGTGTTGTACTTAGCATTGCAGTCGTTACCTCAGCCTTCCTGTGTGGTACGTAGCACTGCAGTCGTTACCTCAGCCTTCTTGTGTTGTACTTAGCACTGCAGTCGTTACCTCAGCCTTCCTGTGTTGTACTTAGCACTGCAGTCGTCACCTCAGCCTTCCTGTGTTGTACTTAGCACTGCAGTCGTTACCTCAGCCTCCCTGTGTTGTACTTAGCACTGCAGTCGTCACCTCAGCCTCCCTGTGTTGTACTTAGCACTGCAGTCGTTACCTCAGCCTTCCTGTGTTGTACTTGTCACTGCAGTCGTCACCTCAGCCTTCCTGTGTTGTACTTGTCACTGCAGTCGTCACCTCAGCCTTCCTGTGTTGTACTTGTCACTGCAGTCGTCACCTCAGCCTTCCTGTGTTGTACTTGTCACTGCAGTCGTCACCTCAGCCTTCCTGTGTTGTACTTGTCACTGCAGTCGTCACCTCAGCCTTCCTGTGTTGTACTTGTCACTGCAGTCGTCACCTCAGCCTTCCTGTGTTGTACTTAGCACTGCAGTCGTTACCTCAGCCTTCCTGTGTTGTACTTAGCACTGCAGTCGTTACCTCAGCCTTTCTGTGTTGTACTTGTCACTGCAGTCGTTACCTCAGCCTTTCTGTGTTGTACTTGTCACTGCAGTCGTCACCTCAGCCTTCCTGTGTTGTACTTAGCACTGCAGTCGTCACCTCAGCCTTCCTGTGTTGTACTTAGCACTGCAGTCGTTACCTCAGCCTTCCTGTGTTGTACTTAGCACTGCAGTCGTCACCTCAGCCTTCCTGTGTTGTACTTAGCACTGCAGTCGTCACCTCAGCCTTCCTGTGTTGTACTTAGCACTGCAGTCGTTACCTCAGCCTTCCTGTGTTGTACTTGTCACTGCAGTCGTCACCTCAGCCTTCCTGTGTTGTACTTGTCACTGCAGTCGTTACCTCAGCCTTCCTGTGTTGTACTTGTCACTGCAGTCGTCACCTCAGCCTTCCTGTGTTGTACTTGTCACTGCAGTCATTACCTCAGCCTTCCTGTGTTTTACTTAGCACTGCAGTCGTTACCTCAGCCTTTCTGTGTAGTACTTAGCACTGCAGTCGTCACCTCAGCCTTCCTGTGTTGTACTTAGCACTGCAGTCGTTACCTCAGCCTTCCTGTGTTGTACTTAGCACTGCAGTCGTCACCTCAGCCTTCCTGTGTTGTACTTAGCACTGCAGTCGTTACCTCAGCCTTTCTGTGTTGTACTTAGCACTGCAGTCGTTACCTCAGCCTTCCTGTGTTGTACTTAGCACTGCAGTCGTCACCTCAGCCTTCCTGTGTTGTACTTGTCACTGCAGTCGTCACCTCAGCCTTCCTGTGTTGTACTTGTCACTGCATTTGTCACCGCAGCCTTCCTGTGTAGTACTCAGCACTGCAGTCGTTACCTCAGCCTTCCTGTGTAGTACTTGTCACTGCAGTCGTCACCTCAGCCTCCCTGTGTTGTACTTAGCACTGCAGTCGTTATTCATGCTTGCGATTCCCAGTCACTCCTGCACATTCAATGGAAGCCAGGCGGAGAATTGCGGCCACTCTCCTCTGTCAGCTTGTGACGCAGGTGCAGTATCGCGCCGATTTGTGGAATGTCGTGCAGAGATTTAATCTCCGCAACGGAGAAAACTTAAAACCATTCGCGAGTCACGCACATTGTAAATCTGATTATGTTTCCCGTATTTGTTTGCTCCAGATCAAGCAGTGAGTCACCGACGAAAACAAACCCCAGGCTTTGGAAATCTTTCTTTTGATCGATCTTTTCTGAAATGTCAGCGATCCGATCAACGCCAAGTCCGAGCTGAATTCCCAAACTCCTCCGCCATGCCAGGGCAGAAGCGTAGTGCCAAGACTTAGGTAAATACGATTTTCCATTTTGCAAAAGTCCAGCCATTGATGGGTGCGCAACCCGCACATGTTTACCCCCTGGTCATCGGGCTACTCACTTCCCATACAACATCCTCTCAACTCCCTCGGGAGCATGCAACCAAGATGCGGATGAACGCGACAAAGTTAGCTTTCACAAGTTTCCAGTTCAGCCCTCACACGTACCTGTTTTACTCCTGAGTGAGGAGAAACAACATAGCAAAGCACCGTGCTCAAGGATGCAACTCTGGAGACCGCGTAACTCGAGCGCGGCACACGCTGGCCGCCACTGCAGGTCAGTAACTCGAGCATGGCACACGCTGGCCGCCACTGCAGGTCAGTACCTCGAACGCGGCACACGCTGGCCGCCACTGCAGGTCAGTAACTCGAGCGCGGCACACGCTGGCCGCCACTGCAGGTCAGTAACTCGAGCGCGGCACACGCTGGCCGCCACTGCAGGTCAGTACCTCGAGCGTGGCACACGCTGGCCGCCACTGCAGGTCAGTACCTCGAGCGCGGCACACGCTGGCCCACTGCAGGTCAACACGCTGGCCGCCACTGCAGGTCAGTACCTCGAGCGTGGCACACGCTGGCCGCCACTGCAGGTCAGTACCTCGAGCGCGGCACACGCTGGCCGCCACTGCAGGTCAGTAACTCGAGCGCGGCACACGCTGGCCGCAACTGCAGGTCAGGCACGCTGACCACTCGGCCCCGGAGCCTCCCAGCGCACAGGCCTCGCACTCTCGGACGCTCAGGTCAGTCAGTGAAAATGATGTCCCATCAGACTGCTTTCATACGCAGCATGAACATACGGATCCTTTGCATACACGCAGTGTCAAACTAACACTTCCTTTGCAAACACGCAGTGTGAAGCTAACAGCTCCTTTGCATATACGCAGTGTCAAGCTAACAGCTCCTTTGCATATGTGCAGTGTCAAACTAACACCTCCTTTGCATATACGCAGTGTCAAACTAACAGCTCCTTTGCATATGTGCAGTATCAAACTAACAGCTCATTTGCATATACGCAGTGTAAAGCTAACAGCTCCTTTGCATATGTGCAGTGTCAAACTAACAGCTTCTTGCATTCACGCAGTATCAAGCTAACAGCTCCTTTGCATTCATGCAGTGTCAAGCTAACACCTCGTTTGCATATACGCAGTGTCAAGCTAACAGCTCCTTGGCATACACGCAGTGTCAAGCTAACACCTCCATTGCATATACACAGTGTCAAGCTAATCCCTCCTTTGCATATACGCAGTGTCAAGCTAACAGCTCCTTTGCATTCATGCAGTGTCAAGCTAACAGCTCCTTGGCATACACGCAGTGTCAAGCTAACACCTTCTTTGCATATACACAGTGTCAAGCTAACACCTCCTTTGCATACACGCAGTGTCAAGCTAACAGCTCCTTTGCATTCATGCAGTGTCAAGCTAACAGCTTCTTTGCATATACGCAGTGTCAAGCTAACACCTCCTTTGCATATACGCAGTGTCAAGCTAACAGCTCCTTTGCATTCATGCAGTGTCAAGCTAACAGCTCCTTTGCATATATACGCTGTGTCAAGCTAACAGCTCCTTGGCATACACGCAGTGTCAAGCTAACACCTCCTTTGCATATACGCAGTGTCAAGCTAACACCTCCTTTGCATATACGCAGTGTCAAACTAACACCTCCTTTGCATATACGCAGTGTCAAACTAACAGCTCCTTTGCATATACGCAGTGTCAAACTAACAGCTCCTTTGCATTCACGCAGTGTCAAACTAACAGCTCCTTTGCATATACGCAGTGTCAAATAAACAGCTCCTTTGCATATATGCAGTGTCACACAAACAGCTCTTTTACACGTAGGAAGTTATACAATGATGAACGTAACGTTTAATAAACAATTGTTGCACATATTCAAAATTTCATTTTCATTTTCCAAACTATTACAAGCGAAGAAAGTAATTTAGCGGAAAAATGACAGTAACCCTATGGTAAGAACGCCAGCACCACCATAGTTGAAAAACAAGCCACTATCACCACCATCACCACTACACCACCACCGCCACAATTACCTCCACAACCAACATCACCACTTCACCACCACCACCACTACCACTTTATCACCACAACCACCACACCACCCCCAATAGCACCACCAACACCACCACCACCAACATCACCACTTCACCACCACCACCACTTTATCACCACCACCACCACACCACCCCCAATAGCACCACCAACACCACCACCACCAACACCACTACCACTTTATCACCACCACCACCACACCACCTCCAATAGCACCACCAACACTACCACCACCAACACCACTACCAATTTATCACCACCACCACCACACCACCCCAAATAGCACCACCAACACCACCACCACCAACACCACTACCACTTTATCACCACCACCACCACACCACCTCCAATAGCACCACCAACACCACCACCACAACACCACTACCACTTTATCACCACCACCACCACACCACCTCCAATAGCACCACCAACACCACCACCACCAACACCACTACCACTTTATCACCACCACCACCACACCACCTCCAATAGCACCACCAACACCACCACCACCAACACCACTACCACTTTATCACCACCACCACCACACCAAATCCAATAGCACCACCAACACCACCACCACCAACACCGAATAGAAAACGCAAAGTTTCCAGATATCACAGACAGCTCGGACGGACACCCGGCTGTTTGGCTTCTCAGAGGAAGATGACGGCGCGACTTTTCTGCAGCAGACGCCATGTTTCGACAGCGAAGGCTGGCGGTGTCCGCGTCTGCCCACTGTCAGGGACGCCGCCTCATTTCCGCCGCGCCACAGTGAACTGACCAGCGTCCAGCCTCAGTTCGGGCAGCCTTCCCGCGCTCTGTGACGAGGAAATGGGAGGACGATGTCCAGCGCTTGCAGTGGTCAAGCGAGACGGGGAGCCATCGGGGTGCAAGAAGGCGAGGTGAGTGGGGGAAAGATGGAGTGGGGTGATGTGGGTAGGGTTAGGCTGGGAATGGGGTAGGGGGTAGCAGTGGAGGTGGAGAGTCTACTTTGTACAGGGAGGCACATCAGGGGTGGGGTAGGTAGGGTTAGGCTGGGAATGGGGTAGGGGGTAGCAGTGGAGGTGGAGAGTCTACTTTGTATAGGGAGGCACATCAGGGGTGGGGTAGGTAGGGTTAGGCTGGGAATGGGGTAGGGGGTAGCAATGGAGGTGGAGAGTCTACTTTGTATAGGGAGGCTCATCAGGGGTGGTGTAGGTAGGGTTAGGCTGGGAATGGGGTAGGGGGTAGCAGTGGAGGTGGAGAGTCTACTTTGTATAGGGAGGCACATCAGGGGTGGGGTAGGTAGGGTTAGGCTGGGAATGGGGTAGGGGGTAGCAATGGAGGTGGAGAGTCTACTTTGTAATAGGGAGGCACAACAGGGGTGGGGTAGGTAGGGTTAGACTGGGGATGGGGTCGGGGGTAGCAATGGAGGTGGAGAGTCTACTTTGTATAGGGAGACACATCAGGGGTGGGGTAGGTAGGGTTAGGCTGGGGATGGGGTAGGGGGTAGCAGTGGAGATGGAGAGTCTACTTTGTATATGGAGGCACATCAGATGTGGAGTGGGGTAGGGGTCGATGACGCCCGTAAGTTTGTTGTCTGACGAGAAAGAGAAGGGAGGGGGGTGGAGGTGGGGGTTGTATAGCGTTTTGTGGGAATGAAATCGGGCGGGAAGAGAAAGGGGTGGGGTGGGGGAAAAGATGCCTTGGACGTAAGAGAAAACCAGAAAAGGAGCCGGTTCATTTCCCAGTTGCGAAGGTACCGGGCTGGCAGAGGGAAAGGTTGGGGTGGCGTGAGGGTGAGCTGAGAGGATGAAGGAGGAGGAGGCCCGGCGTTTAGTGGAAGGGCACCGAGCCACAGGGGCGGTGTGTGGCGGCGGGCAAGAGGGGCTGGATGGTGTCAGGCCTTTCGCAAGAACAGGGCAAGCTGAAGTCGGGGCACGAGGGTGCTTAGCGCCGTCCGGTGCATTGTGAGGGAGCGCCAGGCGGCGCGATCCCGCTCTGCAGGCGGTGTGCCAGACTTCCCCTCCAGTCTCCTATGCGGCCTCCAGGGTCTACGTCTGGCCTTTAGCTCTGTAGAGGAAATCGTTGCCTGGAATTGGTCCAGCAGCTCGGGGTCATTGCTGGATGTCCTCCTTTGGAAGGACGCAGACTGACCAGACGGTCAGCACAGGGGGTGAAATCCACCGACTCGTGCGAGTCACGGCGGAAGATTCAATGGTCGCTATGTAGGTATGTAACAGCTATGCTGCTGTGTTACAAGTAGACGTCTCGTGCGAGTCACGGCGGAAGATACAATGATCGCTATGTAGGTATGTAACAGCTATGCTGCTGTGTTACAAGAAGACGTCCCGTGCGAGTCACGGCGGAAGATACAATGATCGCTATGTAGGTATGTAACAGCTATGCTGCTGTGTTACAAGAAGACGTCCCGTGCGAGTCACGGCGGAAGATACAATGATCGCTATGTAGGTATGTAACAGCTATGCTGCTGTGTTACAATGAGACGTCTCGGCAGCGTGCGCTGTGTGCACAGTAAAAACCAAAAACTTGTCCTGTTTTGGGGCCGGTCAGACAGAGGAAAGATTGAATGAAGGACCTTCGACAGCTAAACAGTCAGGATTGCCAAGAGGCAGTGCGGTCACAAGCACTGAGAACAGTCAGGATTGCCAAGAGGCAGTGCGGTCACAAGCACTGAGAACAGTCAGGATTGCCAAGAGGCAGTGCGGTCACAAGCACTGAGAACAGACATATCAGATGCAGGGTAACTAGAGAGGTGTCAGGGTGATCCAGGACGGATCATTCGCTTATCTGGTGAAGGTGACGCCATTGCTTACAAAAGATCAAAGAACAAAACTGGAGAATTGCCGGCCTGTTTCCATATTGTCCACAGTGAGCAAAATATTGAAATTGCATGTTCGCAACGCATTATCTGACTTCCTTGAAAAACTCACAATCTTACCTTAACACCAGTCAGGCATTCGATCGGAATTCTCGAGTCAAACTATCCTTACTTGTAGCACACACAAATGGTACAACGCAATTAATGAAGGTAGACTGGTTGGAACTGTATTCACGTATCTAGACTTCTCGAAGGTTTTTTATTTTGTCTTACACGATGTACTTCTTGAGAAACTGCGAGACGTTGTCACAAATCAGCAATACAATGTTGAAAACTTATTTGAATAAGCGATCACAACAAGAAGAACTCGAATATTTTAATTAGCTATGTAAAGAAAGTATGTAAAGAAAGGAGAGGAGTGTCCGAAGTGCCCCGACCCTCCATTCGAAGGAATTTCCTATGCATCATTTTTACTTTTTATCCACCAAAAGTAATAAAACTCTCAGAGTGAAAAACTGAAAGTACATTTCACGGGCATTCGCATCCCCGATGTCCGTATCCCAAAACTGCTTGGTTTGACAACTGAAGATGAACTATCGTGGTCCCTTCATGCCGATGGCGTAGTTTTAAAAAACTCGACACAAATGTGTTTGTATCCCATAGAATCAAATCGTTTCTTCTCAAAGACATGAACACATTGTCTCACATCGCATTTCTTAATCCTCACGTCAATTATTGCTGAAATATTTAGGCCACTGTTCTATTCGCCTGAAGCCGTCTATCGAAAGATTTATTACTATAAAGGTCGGATCGAATCATTTGAGATAAGTACGACTTGCCTGACTTACGAACATATCACATGCAACATTATCTGGCTTTTGAACAAATACGTATTCTGCATGCTGTAATATCAGTTTGCACAACTTTGAATCTACAGACATCACATGCATGGCCGACATCTTTCCTCACGCCAATGACGCCTGGCTCAGAGCTGTCACACTCGACACCTCCCGTTACCTACTGTGCATTCAGAAGAGTTTAGAAAGCCATTTTCTTATTCAGTAACTATTTATCTGGAACGCTTTTCCCATTCACATAAGGACAACATCGACTGTACATATCTTTAAAACACGTATTTCGTAGTTCAAATGATTAACACACCACGAGAGAGAGAGAGAGAGAGAGACAGAGAAAGAGAGAGAGAGACAGACACACAGACAGACACACAGACTGACACACAGACATACACACAGACTGACACACAGACAGACAGACAGACAGACAGACAGACAGACAGACAGACAGACAGACAGACAGACAGACAGACAGACAGACAGACAGACAGACAGACAGACAGACAGACAGAAAGACACACAGACACATAAACACACAGACACACAGACAGACACACAGACAGACAGACAGACACACAGACAGACACACAGACAGACACACAGACAGACGGACAGACAGACATACAGACAGACACACAGACAGACAGACAGACAGACAGACAGACAGACAGACAGACAGACAGACAGACAGACAGACAGACAGACAGACAGACAGACAGACAGACAGACAGACAGACAGACACACAGACAGACAGAGACAGAAAGAGGGTGTGTTGTAATTTTGTTATGAAATGGCGGGCCACTGGAAGATGGAAAACGTTTTGGACAATTGAATCCCTCTAAACATAAATGAAAGAAAATAAAATGCTCGCACAATGTACGTCGATTTTTGTACTGTGGTGGGTATTCTGTGGCAAGAAAGAGACTTCAGGCGAGAACGATCATATCTGAACTTCGTGAAATAGACCAGGGCCTTTTAGTTGAAGCGCGTCAGATGAAACCCGGACACATCTTTGTGAGGGAAACGGAAATCTGCAGTGACAGCAAGTAACAGCAAGTAACAGCAAGTAACAGCAAGCGTTGTTTGTAACTACAATGCAAGCTGATGGAGGCATTCCTCCTTTCTTAGAAAACCGCAAATGCAATCATTCTTTTCTACACTTTTAAGAAATTCGTTTGAAGTATCCTAGTTTTTAGAGCGGCTCGGGGCAGGGAAATATGTTCCATTTCTAGAATGACGTGCTGTTGCGCACGAAACACAACGCCTCGCCATCACCTTGGTGGGAAAAGAGCCCCAATGTCATGGTAAGATACCATGAACTTCAACTTGTCCGCGCTTCATTTCAAACGCTGCTTTTTAAACACGTGATCGAAGAAAAATCTATGAGCCACACGCAAGTAGCGTGCATTCTTTCAGGGCAAAACATAGGAAACGATGTGCAGGTTTGACTGAGTTTGTGGAGTTTCAAACACGTCGTTACGATACACATACAAAACGCGCGTCTTTGTCTGATGCACATGTTATGCACATCACTTGCTAGGTTTAGTCTTTGTCTGATGCACATGTTATGCACATCACTCGCTAGGTTTAGTCTTTGTCTGATGCACATGTTATGCACATCACTCGCTAGGTTTAGTCTTTGTCTGATGCACATGTTATGCACATCACTTGCAAGGTTTAGTCTTTGTCTGATGCACATGTTATGCACATCACTTGCTAGGTTTAGTCTTTGCCTGATGCACATGTTATGCACATCACTTGCTAGGTTTAGTCTTTGTCTGATGCACATGTTATGCACATCACTCGCAAGGTTTAGTCGGGAGTTTGGCGGAATGGTGGCATTCTTCACTGAACGCACAATTCATCAGAAATAATACAGTTGGTGTAACGAGCATTTGAATTCCCATAATACAGAGTTGGTTCAGCAAATTATCTTAGAAGAGATCTGCAGGGACTGTTGAGGCATTGATGTACAAATGAACCTGTTCCCATCCCGAGAAGTCAGAGAAAAACAACAATCTCCAGACTGCACTTAAGGCAGAAGATGCGGGGCCACCAAGAAACAAGCCATCCCTTCGCAGCAGCAAACTGGGAAAGATAAATGAAATTGATCATCTCCACGCATACGTCACGTTGCCAACTGCACCAGACGCCCTCTAGTGGTACCTGTGGCTGTCGAAGTGGACTTCCTGGAGCAGTCTCCAACAGCGCCATGTCCACTGCCTCCAGCTGGTGAGGGGATTGTCTGGCGGCTACTCTATGTGGAGAGCTCTAGAACGTCCTCTTCTCGCTGGAGTAAGTCACCAGTGAAATTATCTGTATTCAGAAACTTTCTTGTCTCGCCTGTTTCATCTGCCGGTCTGCTCTCGCCTGATTTTAATAGACTTCGTCTGTGCCTTGGACTTTTCGGTTTTGTAGGAAAGATCTAAGTGTCTGAGACATTTGAGATTTCCCTTCTTGCTGTCAGTCAACCCTCGTTTCAGCAGCCGCCAGAAGCACGGAAGAGGATTAAGTATGACGACGCCAACGGAAAAAGCGCAGCTCTGCTGAGCACCGTCTCGATTTGTAACAACGCCGATGCCTTTACCACACACGTTGACAGACAGTCGTGTTTTTCTCAAGAGCAAAGCCAGTTTGTACATGTCAGAAGCCAGTGTTTCAAAAGCTCACAGAAATTCCGAGCCCGAGACAAGCCTGTGCAGCAGACGCGTGCTCTTTTTCTTGAGGATCTTCGCCAGTCTGTGCACGGCACCTGACGTCTCGCCTCAGGGGACACTTGACTTGGTGACAGCCAGACTGCTCTGTCTCGAAGGCCGTGCTTCACTGCCACGGTCCCACCACACAGCAACGCCACTCGTCTGGCCTTCAGTCCCACCACACAGCAACGCCACTCGTCTGGCCTTCAGTCCCACCACACAGCAACGCCACTCGTCTGGCCTTCAGTCCCACCACACAGCAACGCCACTCGTCTGGCCTTCAGTCCCACCACACAGCAACGCCACTCGTCTGGCCTTCAGTCCCACCACACAGCAACGCCACTCGTCTGGCCTTCAGTCCCACCACACAGCAACGCCACTCGTCTGGCCTTCAGTCCCACCACACAGCAACGCCACTCGTCTGGCCTTCAGTCCCACCACACAGCAACGCCACTCGTCTGGCCTTTAGTCCCACCAGTCCCACCACACAGCAACGCCACTCGTCTGGCCTTCAGTCCCACCACACAGCAACGCCACTCGTCTGGCCTTCAGTCCCACCACACAGCAACGCCACTCGTCTGGCCTTTAGTCCCACCAGTCCCACCACACAGCAACGCCACTCGTCTGGCCTTTACAGACAACACAGAGCAAGCAAAACAGACATCAGCGTATAATGGATGACATATACCGTAACTGCGACCGATTTGGAGAATTTGGGGGACGATTATTCCAAAACAGCCTTCTGGCATTTTTCACCGAGGTCACCGTTTGGCAACAAAAGGACTCAAAGGTCAGACATGTCCACTAGGTTCCGTGCACTGGCGGAGTAGGGTGGGTGGCTTAGCGATACTCAGCGGCATGAACATAGAAATCAAATATCCGGAAAATATCCCACTTGATTGGGTGCAATTAAAATCCTGTAAATGGATTTTGCAAGAGGGACTCAGTAACAAGCTGCCTAAAGGTTGTTAAAATTACATATAGTGCCTCAGTTGCAAATCTTTTTCCCGATAAACACAGCTGTGTTTGTTACTTCGCATGTCAGAGTGTGGTGAGAGACGAGTGAGAAGAAAATGTTTGAAAGTATGACGCAAGATGTACTGATATAGCATGCAGCAAGGCAAATTTACTGGGTTGATAAAAAGTAATACATTCTTAATATCTATCAGATAACTGTCTTCCTGCATGAAAGTAGCAGGAACATCCACATAGTTTAAATGCTTGGTCGCCAAAAAGCTGAACTGAAATCGAAATACCCTAGACGTCGAGCTTTTTTCGATGCATTAATAAAGTCACTTCGACTTAGGAATGAAAATTACGTCCACGCCTCCACACGAACTGGTGTTGCCTCTGCAAGGACAGCAACATTTAAATATATCAAATAATTACAAATATATAAATAAAAAATCAAAACAGCGAAGGGAAAACCTGACCAAATCACTCCAAAGCCGCTCTTTAAATACTCACACCGTAAATGTAAATAATTATATTCTGCTCTCGATGAGAAAAAGCAGTAATGCACACAACAACGCCTGTCTCATAGAGGCCAAACGCCTGTCCCATAGAGGCCAAACTTCTGTCCCACAGAGGCCAAACGTCTGTCCCATATAGGCCAAACGCCTGTCCCATAAGGCTAAACTTCTGTCCCATAGAGGCAAAACGGCTGTCCCACAGAGGCCAAACGCCTGTCCCATAAGACTAAACTTCTGTCCCATAGAGGCAAGGCGGCTCTCCCACAGAGGCCAAACGCCTGTCCCATAAAGGCCAAACTTCTGTCCCATAGAGGCCAAACGCCTGTCCCATAAAGGCCAAACTTCTGTCCCATAGAGGCCAAACGCCTGCCCCCGCCCCTGGCCATCTAGGACTTACGCCAGAGGAAGTCGTGGCCTTTTCCAGGTTGGGACACCGCGTGGCTGCCCGGACCCCATGTTAGCCGCGCGCCAGAACATTTTAGCGAGGCGCAGGGAGAAGGCGTGGGAGGAGGGGGAGGTGAGGAACGACAGCACCTGGAGCAAGGTGTGGGAGGAGGGGGAGGTGAGGAACGACAGCACCTGGAGCAAGGTGTGGGAGGAGGGGGAGGTGAGGAACGACAGCACCTGGAGCAAGGTGTGGGAGGAGGGGGAGGTGAGGAACGACAGCACCTGGAGCAAGGTGTGGGAGGAGGGGGAGGTGAGGAACGACAGCACCTGGAGCAAGGTGTGGGAGGAGGGGGAGGTGAGGAACGACAGCACCTGGAGCAAGGTGTGGGAGGAGGGGGAGGTGAGGACCGACAGCACCTGGAGCAAGGTGTGGGAGGAGGGGGAGGTGAGGACCGACAGCACCTGGAGCAAGGTGTGGGAGGAGGGGGAGGTGAGGACCGACAGCACCTGGAGCAAGGTGTGAGAGGAGGGGGAGGTGAGGACCGACAG
>JAWQFJ010002464.1:74520-102020 GCA_034096865.1 Theodoxus fluviatilis | reverse complement strand
GAAGAAAGAAGAAAGAAGAAGAAGAAGAAGAAGAAGAAGAAGAAGAAGAAGAAGAAGAAGAAGAAGAAGAAGAAGAAGAAGAAGAAGAAGAAGAAGGACATGACTCGGAGGTCACGCGGATTTCTGGGACGGAAGAGGTCTTGTCAGGAAGGGAAGTGTACCCACAAGAATGAATCAACTTGACGAAAACCAAACAACAGTGATGGACCTCTACAACCAAACAACAGTGATGGACTTCTACAACCAAACAACAGTGATGGACTTCTACAACCAAACAACAGTGATGGACTTCTACAACCAAACAACAGTGATGGACTTCTACAACCAAACAACAGTGATGGACTTCTACAACCAAACAACAGTGATGGACTTCTACAACCAAACAACAGTGATGGACTTCTACAACCAAACAACAGTGATGGACTTCTACAACCAAACAACAGTGATGGACTTCTACAACCAAACTAGTCCGTGAGGCTTCCAGACGTAGTCAAGAAAACATTTCTGACGCATTCGTCGCTAATCGTGATAAATAATGTAAGTTGCAGGTTCCTTGAAAAAGTTCTGCAGATTTCTTCGTGCCAGTGAAGTAGAGTAGCCGTGTTAAATGCTGCATAATCAACGGACGACTATGTCTCGCTTAAGGAATGGAGGTCTCGATTGTGAAACATGCATGAACAGGGCGATTGCTTTCGATCCAATCAGAAGCAAATCTTCCTTTTCGCCGTATCTTTGCCTCTGGCAGTCTATCTGTCCGTCCTTGAGTCCTCGTGCACGCTTTGTAATACTGAATAAATAAACATGTAAATGACCTGCCCGGATACACATACATTGCGTTGCAATTGAGTTCAGCAATGGTCTCATCACATGCAAGGTGTGGTCACGTTTCCCCCCTGCACATCCAACTGTTTGCTGACGCTGTAACTCCGGGGACCCTGGGGAGGCCTTGGCCCACTGCACCATCCAACGAGGGCTCTACTACGTTGCGTCGCTTTTCATTGGGCTGGATCCACGGAACTGTTAAGTGCTATCCGTCCCTTGCACGCCAGGCGAACTACGCCTGAGGTCAGAGGTCAGGGTGAGGGATGGCAAAGTGCCCAGGACGGGCGTGCGAGCTGCGAGGCCGTGTCAGATCAATCCCCTTCGCCCGCGTCGAATCAGGCCTCCCGCCACGATGCCTCATCAATAAATCAGCACCAGGGGCTACTGTCCCACCTCTCTGTCTCCCACCCCTGTGTCTCCCACCCCTCTGTCGTCCCACCCCTCTGTCGCACCACCCCTCTGTCGCACCACCCCTCTGTCGCACATCCCTCTGCCTCCCACCCCTCTGTCGCGCACCCCTCTGTCGCCCACCCCTCTGTCGCCCCACCCTCTCTGTCGCCTTTTCTTTTGTCTCCCACCCCTCTGTCGCCCACCCCTCTGTCGCCCACCCTTCTGTCGCTCCACCCCTCTGTCGCCCACCCCTCTGTGCCCCACCCTTCTGACGCCCCACCCCTATGTCGCCCCACCCCTCTGTCGCCCCACCCCTCTGTCGCCCCACCCCTCTGTCGCCCCACCCCTCTGTCGCCCACCCAGGCATGGCTCTAAGGCCGTCAACAACACGACCGCTGCCACTCGCCCAGGTAGAGAGATCGAGCGCGCGCGCGCGAGAGAGAGAGAGAGAGAGAGAGAGAGAGAGAGAGAGAGAGAGAGAGAGAGAGAGAGAGAGAGAGAGAGAGAGAGAGAGAGAGAGAGAGACAGAGAGAGAGACAGAGAGAGAGAGAGAGAGAGAGAGAGAGAGAGAGACAGAGAGAGAGAGAGAGAGAGAGAGACAGAGAGAGAGAAACAAAGAGAGAAACAGAGACAAAGAGAGAGACAGAAAGACAGAGACAGAGACAAAGAGAGAGACAGAGATAAAAGAGAGAGACAGAGACAGACAGACAGACAGACAGACAGACAGACAGACAGACAGACAGACAGACAGACAGACAGACAGACAGACAGACAGACAGACAGACAGATAGACAGACAGACAGACACATAGACAGAGAGACAGACAGACAGACAGACAGACAGACAGGCAGGCAGGCAGACAGACAGACAGACAGACAGACAGGCAGACAGACAGACAGAGAGACAGACAGACAGACAGACAGACAGACAGACAGACAGACAGACAGACAGACAGACAGACAGACAGACAGACAGACAGACAGACAGACAGACAGACAGACAGACAGACAGACAGACAGACAGACAGACAGACAGACAGACAGACAGAATTTGACTATGACTTACTTTATTGTAAGGCCGACGGCCCATAACAATTTACATGATTCTGGTAGCAATAGCGTACATATATGACATATTTCAATAAATGATAGTAACTTTACCAATACTCACATAGGATCACTAACTGAATCACTCTTCTAGGAGGCATTGACGACGACGTTTGAGCGCATAATGAATAAACATTGCAACATACTTTGTCTTTATGTAACCTCGACCATCAATCAGAAAGATGAAACTTCTGGAGTTTACATAATGGATGTATCTTCTTATATATTTATCTCTGAGATCTCTATACTTGTCACATTCTAAGAGGAAATGAGCTTCATCCTCTACATGATCTGAACAGAATGGACAGTGTCTCTCTTCACCACTATGCGGATTATGTGTACACAGACCACTCAATCCAAGTCTGAAGCGAATCATCGCGTCTCTAAACTTTCCTATTTCGATAGTGCTGAGTTATTTTTCGCATTAAAACGTGTCTTTGAGAACACTGTACACTAGGAAACGCTCACTTTTATTTATTCTACTGTACCCATCCTGTCTAAAGCAGTCTGTTAGTCTGACTTTCAATGTTTTCAGGAAACTCTTTTCATTGTCTACTCCTCGATTTAGCCAAACAAAGGCAAACCCTGATTTGCACAAGCAATCTCAAACAGAGTTTAACCAGTTCATTTCATTGGATGTTGATATGTTACAGGGAATAAGAACATTTAGGGAATAAGCTTAATCCCTGAAATGTTAAGGGAATAAGCTTATTCCCTGTTTCAACTGGGGAGTAAGCTTATTCCCTAAAAAAATCAGGGATTTAGCTTATTCCCTGAAATGGGAGGTCATTTTTTTGGCTTATTCCCTGATTAGTTTGAAACACACAAACAGAAAGACGTGTACATTTTACCATAAATAAAGTCGATGTCAGTGAGCTTTGATCACTCTTTAAAACTTCTTTTGCTTGGAAATGAGTTCTTTCTTGACTTTTACTCACTCTCTTGATAAATACAGAATGATTTCGTGAACTGTTGTCGGTGTTTGTGTTTTGATCTTTCCTCGGGCAGATTCAGTTCAATTGAAAAAGTCAGTCTAGTCTGTGATTCATATCAAGCAACATGGACGCGAAAGAGCAAGTATATCTTGAGGATGTGCTAAAAAAAAATAAGGAGAAAGCAAATAGATTACTTATGACCAGAGATGAGTACCACAGAAGTTTAGATCAAGTGAAGGAAGCAGCAGCAACATCAGCTACTAAAACCCAACATCAAAGGCACTATCTAAGAGGGTATGAAATTCTTACCTGTGGGCATGAATCTAAACTCGTTTTAAAGCGAAAGGACGAAACTGAGCGACCAAAACACTTCATATTTGTTGAGGAAATGTACGATGTTTTAAAGCGCATCCATGTTGTCACTGGCCATGGTGGCTGTGATAAAATGTTGAAAGAGGCTGGGAAAAAGTATGCAAACATAACAGAGGCCAGTGTCACTTTGTTCAAGTCTTTGTGCGTTCAGTGTCAGGGAAAATAAGAAGAACTACGATTAAAGGCATTGTTGTGAAGCCTCTTCTGTCAAAGTCCTTTGGATCAAGATCTCAAGTGGATTTAATTGACTACCAGTCACTTATACAGGGAGGATACTCATGGGTTATGGTCTACCAGGAACATCTTACCAAGTTTTGCGTGCTTAGAGCCCTTACAACAAAACGACCAGCAGAGGTGGCATACCAACTTTTAGACATTTTCCTTCTCTTCGGAGCCCCGCAAATTCTTCAAAGTTTATTGTTTGTGAGCAGCAATATTTTCATATTGTATTTTGATCCTTGTGTATTTATTAATAAATCAATGTTTAAAGCAACAAATCTTGTATTAGTGTTTCTGTTTGTGTGCTTTAAACTAATCAGGGAATAAGCCAAAAAAATGACCTTCCGTTTCAGGGATTAAGCTAAATCCCTGATTTTTTTAGGGAATAAGCTTACTCCCCAGTTGAAACAGGGAATAAGCCTATTCCCTTAAAATGTCAGGGATTAAGCTTATTCCCTAAATTTTATTATTCCCTGTAACAGATATACCTTCCAGCACGCGGAATGCCTGTTTAGGTAACCTGTCATCAGGCATTTTCAAAAGCTTAAACCAGTAGTTAAGAGCTCTAATGATGCTTTTACGGCCACACTGTCAAGAGTTACATTTTTTGATAGCTTTGTGGTAAAAGTGAAACCCGGGTACCTGTAGGAATTGACCACTTCAAGCTGAGTTTGGTAGAGGAACCATTTTTCTCCCCGGGCCAGGAAACCCCCTCGGCGAAAAACCATGACCTTTGTTTTTTCTATATTGATTCTTAGACCAACACTTTTGGATGCATAGGCAAGGTTTTCAATCTGGGTTTGTAAGCCCACAGGCGAGGTGGATATTAATGCAACTTCGTCAGCGTAAATAAGGAAAAATATATCTTTCTGACCTTTTTGCATCTGTACCCCATGTTTACCATTTTCTCGGACGAATTCTACGACGGAAGTGATGAGTAGGGAGAATAATATCGGGCTCTCCAAAGCACCCTGCTTTGTTCCCGCGGGGCAGTCAAAAAAGGCTGATCTGCTACCATTCCATCTTACACATGCTTGCACCTTGTCATACATTGATTTCAACATTTGGACATGGTTTGTGCATATCCCCAATTTTGTTAGTACACTCCAGAGGCACTGGCGATTCACAGAATTAAAAACTTTCAAATAATCAATAAATGCGACATAAAGCTTCCCTCTTCCACCGCCATAAACATGCTTTGTTATTATGGCATGCAAGGTGAAAATATGATCGACAGTTGAATGGTCTTTACGAAAACCGGCTTGTTCTACAATATTTTGCCGTTATCTTCTAGCCAGTTTTGGAGACGATTCGTCAGTACTGATGAGAATAATTTGCTGATGACACTTAGCAGGGAAATACCGCTGTAGTTCTGGGGGTCTAATGAGTTGCCACCTTTGTATATCGGGACAATGATCGGCTCCATTTTTCTGGGAACATTCATGTATCATAGATTACATTAAATAGTTTGGTGAGGAACGGAATCAGCTGATTTCGACCTAGCTTGATGAGTTCGCTTGGAATCTCGTCAAAACCTGGTGCTCTGCCATGACGAAGTTTAGTCACAGCATGATCTACTTCATGAATAGTGATTGTGGCATCTAATTCATCATCATGTACGTCAGCAACAGTTTCATCATCAGCAGGGAGATTTGTCGCGGGAACTAGATATTGAATAAACAGATTTTCAAAATGCAATTCCCAGGTTTCTATCTTTATATCTGATGTTTTTGCTCTTTTCCAAGATTTCTTACGGATGCCATGCCAAAATTTATCAGAGTTTTTAAGATTTTTCATTAGGTAATTACTTAGCTCTTTTTCCTAGTCTTTTCTTCTGGCGGATCAAGTGTTTGTAGTTATTCCTGCACTGTGTGTAATGATCTTTATCTGTTAGAACCAACGTTCTTTTGTAAGCAGTAAGCGCTTTCTTAGCCATTAATTTTGCTACCTTGCAATCCTTGTCATACCATTCTGCCTTCCTTTGATCTGTATGGTCATATGTCAGGAATGTGCGCTGCATGCAATGGGCAGCTTGCCCTAGAGCGGCCGTCAGTAATCTCACCGATGAATTCACGCATGTATTTAAACTGGCATCGGCACGATTAAGTAAGGCATTGAACTCGTCGGACTGCATGTTTTTGATAACCTATTTCTCATTGTCCATTTCCCATATTATTCTTGTTATCTTCGTTAACCTCTTGATTGGTGTCCCTTGAGTACTTTCAGGGCCTACTTTGATCTCAAGCGGCATATGACTGGATTCAATTCTGACTCATATCGTTACAGTAATATCAATTTGAGAATGCGTATTCATAACCAGACAATAATCGACAACACTTTCGCCTTGTTGTGAAACATATGTAAACTTTCCTTTCTTATCATCCATATTACTTCCATTCAGTATGTATATATGGTAAATCCTACATAAATCTACCAGAATCTCTCCAAACTGATTAGAAACTTTATCTTGTGAATTTCGATAAGAACCACTATTTGGACAGTAGCAGTAATCGTGTCCCTGACGATTCTGGTGATCATCATCCCTGTGTAAATTCCATTGATTAGTTCTTGCATTCAGGTCACCACTTATTATGATATTTGCATTAGGATACGTTTCTTGAATATCAAGCAACAACTCTTCAAGCAACAACAAATTGCTTTTGTTTTCCTTATCTCTGTACTAATGCGAATTTACTGGTGGGATATAGACAGAAACCAAGATTAAATCCCCTTGAATAATGTTACCGAATCTAAGAACGGTCATGTTATCATAAGTACAAGGCAACTGGTGAACAGAATTCGACAATGTCTTTTTAACAAGTGTAATCACTCCACCAGATCGTCTTCCCTGATAGGACAGCTTGACTGCCGGGAATGAAACAAGATGGTTTCTGAAATAAACATCGTTGGATCTTTTCCTAACGAGTTGTCCCCAGCTCGTTCCACGCGTGGAAGTTGTTCCTGGCCTGTCTGACCACCTCATCCCATACTGCGAACTCAACATCTGCACCCCAAGAAAGAAGCAACAGCGGCGAGTAATCCCGCTTTACAACAGAGCTGACTGGTCAACGCTGAGGCAGGCTGCCACAGATTTGAGCACCGACCTTCAACAGAGGCAGGGCACTGCCACAACTGAGGAGCTTTGGAACACCTTCAAGGAGGGTCTCCAGGCAGCAGTCAAGGTGTCTGTGCCCACCAAGTTGTCTACGACGAAGGTCAGCCAGCCCTGGATTACTGCAGATCTTAGACGTCTGATCAACAAGAAGAACCGAGCCTACCGTTGCATGAAGAAGTACGGATCTGAACAGACTAAAGCGAATATGAAACGCTTTCGCAGAGAAGCGCAGCGCCGCCTGCGCCACGCCTACTGGAAGTACCTCAACAACATCTTCACGGGGGAGGGCGACCCGGAAAGAGATAGAAAGAACAAGCGTTTCTGGACGTACATCAAAAACCAGAAATCGTCTGGTACCAGTGTTGCACCCTTGAAGAAAGACGGCCAGTAGACTTCCGACCCAACAGTACAGGCGGAGGTCCTCAACGCCCAGTTCCAGTCCGTGTTCGGTGACGGCGCCACGTACAGCGAGGATGAGTTCGAGGCCAAGACTGGCACGCCAGTCTTGGACATGCCCACCATGGACAAGATCCATATCACAGCGCGCGGCGTCCAGAAACTGATGTCGAACTTGAACCCAAACAAGGCCACAGGACCCGACGGGGTTAGCCCCCGCATTCTCAAAGAACTTGCAGAGGAGCTCGCACCAGGCCTCACCACCGTCTTCCAGACATCCCTTGCCACTGGATCAGTTCCAGCTGACTGGAAGGACGCGTACGTCACTCCGATCTTCAAGAAGGGCAAGCAGTACGACCCCGCCAATTACAGGCCGGTGTCCCTTACCTGCGTGGCGTGCAAACTTATGGAGCACATTGTGGTGAGTGCCCTGCTGCAGCATTTTGACAACAACAACATTCTCGACGATAAACAACACGGCTTTCGTCGTGGTCGATCCTGTGAGACGCAGCTCCTGGATTTTACCGAAGAGCTCACGAGCAAACTGGAAGGAGGGAAGCAGACGGACGTGCTGATCATGGATCTAGCGAAAGCGTTTGATCGCGTCAACCACAGCCTGGTGACCCACAAACTCCGAAACTATGGTGTCCAGGGCGCTGCCCTCGCGTGGATCCAGAGCTTCCTTCAACGCCGGCGGCAGGCTGTGGTGGTGAACGGCAGTTGCTCCTCCTTCGTTGACGTCCGCTCAGGGGTGCCACAAGGCTCGGTTCTCGGGCCGACGCTATTTTTAGCCTATATCAACGATCTACCCAGGAGACTGACGGCACTGGCACGTCTGTTTGCGGACGATACTGCAGTCTACAGGACGGTGACCAACGACATCGACCAGGCCCAACTACAACAAGACCTCCAATACCTAGCGGAGTGGGAGAAGAGCTGGGACATGCAGTTCCATCCTGCCAAGTGCAATACCTTGCCAGTTACGAGGAGCAGACGCCCACTACAGCCCTCCTACCAGCTTCACGGACATACCCTAGAGACAGTGAGGGCGGCCAGGTACCTGGGTGTGATCATACAGGATGACCTCTGCTGGGACGACCATATCAACAGCATCGTCAGCAGGGCAAACCAGACCCTAGGCTTCCTCCGGCGCAACCTCAAGATCTCTTCAAGAGCAGTCAAAGAAAGGGCATACAAGGCCTTTGTCAGGCCTACTCTCGAGTATGCCTCATCGGTATGGGATCCTCATTCCCAGAAGCACATCGACAAGGTCGAGGCTGTCCAGAGACGTGCTGCCCGTTTCGTCTGCAACCGCTACCATAACACTTCAAGTGTCAGCCAGATGCTGGACTCCCTTGGGTGGCAGTCCCTGGAGGAACGCAGGAAGCTTGCTCGCCTGTCGATGCTGTATAAGATCAAACACAGCATCGTCCACTGTCCTGGCATCAAGTCAAAGCTGGTTCCCCCACCACCACGCCAGCGACGATGTCATAGCCAGCAGTTCAGCCTCATCACCTGCCGAACGCAGTACCGGAGTGCAGCCTTCCTCCCCAGAACAATAAGGGACTGGAATGCCCTACCTCCAGCCGTGGTTGAGGCCAGCACTGTCGACACGTTCGTGTCGCGTGCCTCCCGCTAGGACGGGACCACTGTGACTCTTCCCCCCCCCCCCCCCCCCACCTCCCCAGACTCCCCAACCTGTAAAAAATTCACGTGCCAAAGTAATCACTATTGATGATCGTGGGCAGGAACGGAAAGAAGAAAGAAGAAGAAGAAATCAAAGTTTGGAAATGTGAACGTTTCAACAAAGGAGCAGACGTCGAAGGAAAAAATGTATGGTATGAAACCGGGTTCACCCAGCTTTGAAGAAAGTCCTTCTACGTTCCAGGAAAGAATGCTCACCATTGTTGACTTCAAGGGGGAAAACAAAGTACCTTGATAACTGTCTGGTTGCATACAGTCTAGGTTCACAGGCTGTCTGTCTTGGTATGAGGTAGGACGTCGGCCTGACCGTCAGTCCTGGGAGGAGGGGGAGGGTACAGGTCCCTGCTGCATATCTGCCTCAGAGTTGCGCAGTCTTCCTCTCCACACGTTCTGCTGACTGTCACACCTCGCAGATGCACCGCCTTCGCACCTGCTTGGGGCCGAAGGCCAGTCCAGTTCAGTTCGCGCGTCAGCAAACATTGTCTCTTCTTCTAGATCCTCTTCTTCATCGTCCCTCATCAGCGCCGTATCCGTCTGACTGACGCTCGCCTGCGTGCTGTCTGTGACGATCCAGTGGAGCAGAGATCTCTGAATACAGGGTGCACGTTCCGAGTGTGCAGCACGTGAACAGCTGCCGCTAGAAGAGGTCTTGGCTGACGCGTCGACAGTCGCTCGCTTCTGATTGGTTGCTGAGGCCTGGGAAGTTCGTTCTAGGAACGCACAGGTTGACGGGTTTATGTCACGTGTTTCGTTGTTTACCAGCAGAACGTGTTCTTCTTCGGGAACTTGTCCTGAGATCGGGCTGGGTTTGGGGGGGCAATCAGGCTGTTTCTCAGTTCCAACTGATTCTGAAGGCTGGTACCCTTCACTCTCATCTCCGCTTTCCTCAGTCTCCGGTTCATCCATCCCTGCTGATTGTTTTCCGAGCTGGTCCGGAGGTGGATGGAGCTGGGTTTGACGATGTTGTACTTCTGAGCCGGAGAGAGTGATCAAATTATTTTCATTCACCTTGTTGCGTTTCTTTTTGTTCCCTCGGGGTAAAAGAGGCAGGCGTTGATCTGGCTGACTCGGGTACATTGTAAATCTTTGGATCTGCCGTCCCCGCTTCTCCATCACGGACTTGCCTTCCGGGGTATTTGCTCTGCACAGTGCTACGAGAGAGACAGAGAGAGAGAGAGAGAGAAAGAGAGAGAACGAGAAAGAGAGAGCCAGACAGAGAGACAGATAGAGACAGAGAGAGACACAGAGAGAGACACACAGAGAGAGACAGAAAGACAGAGACAGAGACAAACAGAGAGAGAGAGAGAGAAAGAGAGAAATAGATAGAGACAGACAGACAGAGACAGAGAGAGACAGAGAGAGATACAGAGAGAGAGAAAGCAATATCGAGAGAGAGAGAAAAAGAGAGAAAGAGAGAGAGAACGAGAGACAGACAGACAGAGAGACAGAGACAGAGAGACAGAGACAGAGAGAGACAGAGAGACACACAGAGACAGAGAGAAACAGAGAGAGAGAGAAAGAGAGAGAGAGAGAAACAGAGATACACACAGAGACAGAGAGAGAGAGAGACAGAGAGAGAAACAGAGAGAGAGAGAGAGAGAGAGTGAAACTCCTCCAGCTCTGCAGTGGCTGCTGCTCACAGAGAGCTAACCTCTTCAATGAACTGGGCTGTGGCGGACGCTGCCCTGTACTGAGGACTCAAGGCCTGGTAAGATAATGCTGTCCGGTACTGGGCCTCAAGACCTGGTAAGACAGTTCTTCCCTGTACGGGGCCTCAAGGCCAGGTAAGACAGTTCTGCCCTGTACTGGGCCTCCAGGCCAGGTAAGTCAGTTCTTCCCTGTACGGGGCCTCAAGGCCAGGTAAGACAGTTCTGTCCTGTACTGGGCCTCAAGGCCTGGTAAGACAGTTCTGTCCTGTACTGGGCCTCAAGGCCTGGTAAGACAGTTCTTCCCTGTACTGGGCCTCAAGGCCTGGTAAGACAGTTCTTCCATGTACTGGGCCTCAAGGCCTGGTAAGACAAAGCTGCCCTGTACTGGGCCTCAAGGTCAGGTAAGACAATTCTGCCCTGTACTGGTCTCAAGGCCTGTTAAGACAGTTCTGCCCTGTACTGGGCCTCCAGGCCTGGTAAGACAGTTCTTCCCTGTACTGGGCCTCAAGGCCTGGTAAGACAAATCTGCCCTGTACTGGGCCTCAAGGTCAGGTAAGGCAATGCTGCCCTGTGCTGGGCCTCAAGGCCTGGTAAGACAATGCTGCCATGAACTGGGCCTCGATGCCAGGTAAGACAATGCTGCCCTGTACTGGGCCTCCAGGCAAGGTAAGACAGTTCTGCCCTGTACTGGGCCTCAAGGCCTGGTAAGACAGTTCTGCCCTGTAATGGGCCTCGATGCCAGGTAAGACAGTTCTGTCCTGTACTAGACCTCCAGGCCAGGTAAGACATTTCTGCCCTGTACTGGGCCTCGATGCCAGGTAAGACAGTTCTGCCCTGTACTATGCCTCAAGGCCAGGTAAGACATTTCTGCCCTGTACTGGGCCTCGATGCCAGGTAAGACAGTTCTGTCCTGTACTGGGTCTCAAGGCCTGGTAAGACAATGCTGCCCTGTATTGGGCCTCGATGCCAGGTAAGACAGTTCTCCCCTGTACTATGCCTCAAGGCCTGGTAAGACAGTTCTGCTCTGTACTGAGCCTCAAGGCCTGGTAAGACAGTTCTGTCCTGTACTGGGCCTCAAGGCCTGGTAAGACAGATCTGCCCTGGTAAGACAGTCCTGCCCTGTACTATGCATCAAGGCCTGGTAAGACAGTACTGCTCTGTACTGAGCCTCAAGGCCTGGAAAGACAGTTCTGCCCTGTGCTGGGTCTCAAGGCCTGGTAAGATAATGGTGCCATGTGCTGGGCCTCAAGGCCTAGTAAGACAGTTCTGCCCTGTACTGGGTCTCAAGGCCTAGTAAGACAGTTCTGCCCTGTACTGGGTCTCAAGGCCTGCTAAGACAGTTCTGCCCTGTACTGGGCCTCGATGCCAGGTAAGACACAGTTCTGCCCTGTACTGGGCCTCAAGACCTGGAAAGACAGTTCTTCCCTGTACGGGGCCTCAAGGCCAGGTAAGAAAGTTCTGCCCTGGTAAGACAGTTCTGCCTTGTATTGGGCTTCAAGGCTTGGGAAGACAGTTCTGCCCTGTGCTGGGCCTTGATGCCAGGTAAGACAGCTCTGCCTTGTATTGGGCTTCAAGGCTTGGGAAGACAGTTATGCCCTGTACTGGGCTCCAGGCCAGGTAAGACAGTTCTGCCGTGTATTGGGTCTCAAGGCCTTGTAAGACAGTTCTGCCCTGTACTGGGCCTCAAGGCCTGGTAAGACAAAGCTGCCCTGTACTGGGCCTCCAGGCCAGGTAAGGCAATGCTGCCCTGTACTGGGCCTCCAGGCACGGTCAGACAGTTCTGCCCTGTACTGGGCCTCAAGGCCAGGTAAGACAGTTCTGTACTGTGGTGGGCCTCGAGGCCAGGTAAGACCGTTCTGTCCTGTACTGGGCATCAAGGCCTGGTAAGACAGTTCTTCCCTGTACTGGGCCTCAAGGCCTGGTAAGACAAAGCTGCCCTGTACTGGGCCTCAAGGTCAGGTAAGACAATTCTGCCCTGTGCTGGGCCTCAAGGCCAGGTAAGACAGTTCTGCCCTGTGCTGGGCCTCAAGGCCTGGTAAGACAATGCTGCCCTGTACTGGGCCTCATGGCCTGGTAAGACAGTTCTGCCCTGTGCTGGGCCTCAAGGCCTGGTAAGACAATGCTGCCCTGTACTGGGCCTCAAGGCCTGGTAAGACAATGCTGCCCTGTACTGGGCCTCCAGGCCAGGTAAAACAATTCTGCCCTGTAATGGGCCTCGATGCCAGGTAAGACAATGCTGCCCTGTACTGGGCCTCGAGGCCAGGTAAGACAGTTCTGCCCTGTAATGGGCCTCGATGCTAGGTAAGACAGTTGTTCCCTGTACTGGGCCTCGAGGCCAGGTAAGACAATGCTGCTCTGTGCTGGGCCTCAAGGCCTGGTAAGACAGTTCTGCCCTGTACTGGGCCTCGATGCCAGGTAAGACAGTTCTGCCCTGTAATGGGCCTCGATGCTAGGTAAGACAATGCTGCCCTGTACTGGGCCTCGATGCCAGGTAAGACAGTTCTACCCTGTACTGGGCCTCGATGCCAGGTAAGACAGTTCTGCCCTGTACTGGGCCTCGAGGCCAGGTAAGACAGTTCTGCCCTGTAATGGGCCTCGATGCTAGGTAAGACAATGCTGCCCTGTACTGGGCCTCGATGCTAGGTAAGACAGTTCTTCCCTGTACTGGGCCTCGAGGCCAGGTAAGACAATGCTGCTCTGTGCTGGGCCTCAAGGCCTGGTAAGACAGGTCTGCCCTGTTCTGGGCCTCGATGCCAGGTAAGACAGTTCTGCCCTGTAATGGGCCTCGATGCCAAGTCAGTTCTGCCCTGTAATGGGCCTCGATGCCAGGTAAGACAGTTCTGCCCTGTACTGGGCCTCGATGCTAGGTAAGACAATGTTGCCCTACAGGGCCTCGAGGCCAAGTAAAACAATTCTGCCCTGTAATGGGCCTCGATGCCAGGTAAGACAGTTCTGCCCTGTACTGGGCCTCGATGCTAGGTAAGACAATGCTGCCCTGTACTGGGTCTCAAGGCCAGGTAAAACAATTCTGCCCTGTACTGGGCCTCGAGGCCAGGTAAGACAATGCTGCCCTGTACTAGGCCTCGATGCTAGGTAAGACAATGTTGCCCTACTGGGCCTCGAGGCCAGGTAAGACAATGCTGCCCTGTACTGGGTCTCAAGGCCAGGTAAGACAATGCTGCCCTGTACTGGGCCTCCAGGCCAGGTGAGACAATGCTGCCCTACTGGGCCTCGAGGCCAGGTAAGATAATGCTGCTCTGTGCTGGGCCTCAAGGCCTGGTTCTTCCCTGTGCTGGCGGCACGATTTTAAGAGCAGCATAAGTGATTTTAGCATTATCGACTTCGTCGTCGTCGTCGTCGTCATCATCATCGTCAGGTCGTCTGCGTCATGAGCATTGTCATCATTGTCCTCGTCTCTGAGCACCTTTGCTGGTGACTGCGCTTGTGGCCTCGGTCAGTGGAACAGAGTGTAAAACAGGAAGACGTATCAATGACGCCATTTGTTGTCAATGGCAACGGCGTATCACAGCAGTGCATGCTGGGAGTGCAGGGTGCCCTGCTAATAGGAAGGGTCCTACAGAGTCGAATCACTTCCTGGATGCGCTAACGGCCCATTACGCGACTCTGCGAGAAGCGCAGCACTGGCTCGGCTTTCTACGTGGCTCTCTCATGCTTCCCCGCCAGGAATTCACCCAGGGTAGAGCAGAAAGGAGAAATTACACGACTTTCTTACGACTGCCACGGTCGTACATCAACGCGAAGACTTCCGCACCGGCAAATGCAGTTTCCGTTTGGATCATTCCGCGACAGTTTATTATCCAGCGTGTTCAACCTTGACCTTCATGTGGAAGAGCCCCAAAACGGCCTTGGACCCGATAAAAAAACACACACATGAATAAAATAATAAATGGAACACGTTGGCAGAACGAATGAAAGCCAGGCAGTCCATGGACACGCATCTGAGGCAGGGTACAGTGCTGCAGGAGGTGGCTCCCTCGCGCTGCGCTCTGAGACGTGAGCACAGCACGTCGGGCAGCCACGCAAGCGGAGAGAGCGGGGCTTTCAGCCGACGGCGGTCGTCTGGAGAAAAGCATTAGCCTCTTAATAATAATAATAATACAGACTATTTCTACGCACATACCTTCCCTAATAGGCAAGCTCATGGCGTGTACAATGATGAAGTCTACACTCATACAAAGCATTCTAACACTCGCACACTGTACAATTGAAATAAAAGAAAAATTAAATACAATACAATTAATTGAGTAGCAGGCAATAAACAAAACACGAAACATAAAAGAGGCGCCTTCACTGCTCGTCAGGAAAGACTGACCGGAACAGGTGTGTCTTGAGGGAGGTTTTGAACTGGGACATGGAATTAGAGTGACGGACAGGGAAAGGTAGGCTATTCCATGTTACAGGGCCGATGTAAGAAAAAGCTCGCTGTCCTTGGGTTTTCTTTTTGCGACGGGGGACATTTAACGTTTTGGTGTCTGCAGCTGAACGGTTATTTCTAGCGGGGGTGTAGACAGTGAGAATTTCTTTGAGTGCGTGTGGTGTAGTTTGATTGAAGAAGTTGAAACACATAGTGGCTAGCTTATACTCTATCCTCTGAGCGACGGGGAGCCAATGCAGTGCACGAAGGAGTTTGGATGTGGGAGTTCTCTTGGGACATCTAAAGATTAATCTAGCAGCAGTGTTTTGGACTTTTTGCAGTTTGTTTAGCAGAGTGTCAGGAATGCCGGCAAGAAGAGAATTTCCATGTAATGGGGAAAGAGGGTGGTAGTTGTATTGTGTGCTCGCAGACTGGCGGGTCGATCTCGGTTCTTGAGTTCTGGTATTGTAATTGTGGCCCCTTTCTTTGAATGTTGACGTCATTGTTCTGCGTCATTATTGTTGATTGCGTGAGGAGAAGGAGACGAGAATTTTTGGCTCTCGGGATCGGTTGAGTGGAGGGAGAACGGAGGAAAGATGAGAGAGGAGGATGGTGAGGAGGAAGAAGAAGATGAAGAGACGAAGAGAGGAGGGAAGGGGACACAGAGAGTGAGCGGAAGAGCGCGGGCAGATGTGGAAGGTCGGTGAAAAACGTTTTATTTAATTGTCAAGGGTTGACCTGAAAGTTTTAAATGGTTAATTTTAGAAGGCTGACCGATACTGTTTTGTAAGTTCAAAAATTAGTAAGTTGATCCATATTTATTTTCGCTGCTGTGTGTGTGTGGGGTCTTTGGTCTTTGTATTTTCCTTGGAGATAGAGAGAGAGATTGAGGTTTTGATGAAAATGTGTTTGGGCCAAGAATCAATGTAACGGTTTTTTTTGGCGTTTCTTTTTCTTTTCTGTCCCCTGTTACGGGCATGTTTTTGTGATTAAATGTAAAACATGTATTGAATCTGGGACCTTGTTATTTAGTTATTGATCCCCGGGACAGAACAAGGGAAGTGACAAGGGTTTGAGTGGCCTGTTGTGAAAGATAGTGACGAATAGTGCCAATTTTCCTTAACTCGTAGTAAGCTAACTGGCAAACTTCGTTCACATGAACTCTCATAGAAAGATCATCATCGAACATGACACCTAAGTTCCTAACAGACTTTGAGAATTCTATCTCACTCTGACCTATGGTTAGTTTCAGGGCCTGATCGAATTCGCCTCTACCGCCAACCAGGAGAGCTTCGGTCTTTGAATCATTAAGTTTGAGTTTGTTCTGTGTCATCCACTGTTTCACATCAGAAATACAAAGTTCACTTGCAGAGAGAAGAAGTTGGATTTGACTGGGATGAGTGGAGTTGTAGAGTTGCGTGTCATCAGCAAATTCACTGTGAGAGAATGAATGACTGTCAATTACGTTGGAAAGTGGTTGGGTGTACAGTAGAAACAGCAGAGGACCCAGAACCGAGCCCTGTGGGACTCCGTAATTTAGCGGGGCAGGATCAGGAGCAATACCCTGGATCAAAACAGTCTGCCTACGTTCTGAGATATATATGATTTCAGGAAGGAGAGTGCTGTGTTGTCAATGCCAAAAACATGTCTTAGACGGGAGAGAAGAATTCCATGATCTATTGTGTCAAACGCAGCACTCAAATCTAACAACGCGAGAAGGGAAACTTTGGAATCATCAGATGCGACAAGGAGGTCGTTTAGAACACGGAGCAGAGCTGTTTCGGTGGAATGGTGAGCACGGTACGCCGACTGAAAACGAGCCAAAAGATCATACTTGGACACGTGCTCTAACAACTGCTGCAAAGCTAATTTCTCTAACAGTTTTGAAAGAAAGGAAAGGTTGGAGACTGGCCTGTAATTGCTAAGCTTGTTTGGATCCAGGTCTTGCTTCTTCAGAAGTGGCTTGACTAAAGCTTGTTTGAAAACACTGGGGAAGGTGCCAGACTGGAAGCAATCATTGATTATTTGTGTCAGAACAGGCAGAATGTCATCAATGCACTCAAGTAAGAGGGATGTGGGAACAGGGTCAAGGTCACAGGAGGTAGGGGTCATACTACGGATGGTCTTAAGGACCACACTAGCCTCAACCGAGCTGAACTGAAGGAGGGGAGTACCACTGAAGGATACTGGGTCTTCGCTAGCACCTGTACCAGCAGACATGTCAACGTTGCTTCGTATGTCAGACACTTTGGACACAAAGAAGTCAGAAAATTTCTGAGGTAGAGATGACAGTGGGGAGGAAGGGAGGGCGGTACAACGGGTCTTGTTCATGAGTGTGTTTGTGATGGAAAACAACTGCCTACAAGTGGTAGACGCAACTATCTTTGCGTTGAAATACACTGTCTTAGCCTTAGCTACGAGACGATTGATCTTGTGTTTGACGGAGCTGAACATTTCTTTGTGAACGACTAACCCAGAACGCAGCCACTGTCGCTCAGCTTGACGCTTTTCCGTGTAGAGCTCGTCTCAGGTCGCTTACCAGAGAGCAGACTGCCGCAGTGGTGCGAGACTGGGAGCGAGCGTCTGTGTGAGACTGCCAGTTTACCCCCGGGACATTTTATAGCAGCTTTCAGAGACCCGCAACTGCTGCTACACGAAGGGGAACAGGAAAAAAAGTTAGCGTGGAGCATGAAATTGCTCTGCTTTTTAAAACCAAACGTGCACAGTCTTGTGGCCTCGGTAAATAGTTTTTGACAAACCTCTAGCTGGCTCTTTGGATGAATGGTTGTTGCAAGTGGCTGACCGTTTCAAGCCTCGGGTTTTACTACTGATCCGACAAGTCAAACTGTGTACCCCACACAATCACCACCATCTCGCACCCCTACTGTACCGTGGCCAATTGGATCAGGCCCGCTGCCTGGGCAAGTACACAAACACCATGTGCAAAGCGAAGCCCGAATTTAGCGATAGGTGTACTTGTGTACACTGGGGTTAGGAACAAGGATGTGTCATAGGGTTTTCGACAGGGAGACGGGAGGATTTTAGTTTGGAGTGGAGAACCAAAGTGGGACTGGATTCACAATACAGGACTGCAGTGTGCATGGGCATGGAGTTCGGGGTTCGAAACTCGATTGAGGCCTTTCAGCCCTGCACCTCGGGCTCTCCTGGCTTCTCGCCCTGGGAGACCAATGGAGCGGAGTGGGGGGTCATTGAAGGTCAGCTTTTCATCGGGAACCAACCCCTAGAGTGCAGGGCGATGTATCACACAGAGGATTTCTGGCCAATTTCAGGCGAGACAGACAGCCCATGCATCACGCAGAGCTGTAGATTGGCCAGTGAACAGTGGCGTCCCTAGCAACGCATTGGCAACACGCTCTGAACTGCAGAGCCTGACGGAGGGAGAGCTGCGAAAAGGGGCGGTACTGCCCTAGCAAACGTGGAGCGGCCATTAGGGCAGGCTTGCAGTGACATGACAAATAGCGAGGGTTGCATGCAGACCAAACAAACTGGCACGTAAGTGGAGAGGGCGGAAGTGCACTGTCCACAGAGCGCAACGTTCCCCAGACACTGGAGCCACCAGAAAGCGGCAATTCATCACAAGCCACCACCGTGATAACTCACGACGAAATGTTTCTGGAAAAGGATGCTGAAATAATAATTGTTTTTGGCCAATGACGCCTGGATTGTCTGTGAATGCCCCACAGTGCACAAAGCAGCCCCCGCCTTTAATGTAAAACACGCTCACAGTTTTATAATAAAACGGAGTATCACGGGTCCCGTTTGAAAGTTCTAAACCGCTTATTTAGTGGTCAGTTACCATGGTGGGTACATGTTAGGCATCATGATAAACTCAGATCATGTCCACAGCTGGATGCGTTCAGGCAAGATCTAAACATACATCTCTTCCAATCGGCACAGGGGACTCCAGATAGGTTCTCTTCCAATCGGCACAGGGGACTCCAGATAGGTTCTCTTCCAATCGGCACAGGGGACTCCAGATAGGTTCTCTTCCAATCGGCACAGGGGACTCCAGATAGGTTCTCTTCCAATCGGCACAGGGGACTCCAGATAGGTTCTCTTCCAATCGGCACAGGGGACTCCAGATAGGTTCTCTTCCAATCGGCACAGGGGACTCCAGATAGGTTCTCTTCCAATCGGCACAGGGGACTCCAGATAGGTTCTATTCCAATCGGCAAAGGTTACTCCAGATAGGTTCTATTCCAATCGGCACAGGTTACTCCAGATAGGTTCTCTTCCAATCGGCACAGGGGACACCAGATAGGTTCTCTTCCAATCGGCACAGGTTACTCCAGATAGGTTCTCTTCCAATCGGCACAGGGGACTCCAGATAGGTTCTCTTCCAATCGGCACAGGGGACTCCAGATAGGTTCTCTTCCAATCCGCACAGGGGACTCCAGATAGGTTCTCTTCCAATCCGCACAGGGGACTCCAGATAGGTGTGCGCTGCGAGCGACTCAGTAGGAGTCGGAACCAGCGCTACAGAAGAGATGATAATGACGGTGATGATGGTGATGATGGTGATGATGATGATGATGATGATGATGATGATGATGATGATGATGATGATGATGATGATGATGATGATGATGACGACGACGACGACGATGATGATGACGGTGACGGTGGTGTTTTCGTTGTTGTTACATTAGATCAAAATGATTTCCCATTTAAAGGAGGTAATAGAGAAATTATATATCAAGATAAACACGAGACGACCGATTTTGAACACTGTGATGGGTAAACAAGTATTTGTGATCATGACCCTTTCAAATGATGCTGCAGGCTGCAGTGCTGTCTGACACGAGTCAGCTGATCAACGAGGAAACACGATTTTACGGAAGTCGAGAATAGAAACGCGACTGAACACGTGCCAAAGGCAAACCGACACACACCTGCAAATCGACAGCGCTCCGCCTCTCTTCATCTTTCCCAGATTTCTCCCGTCCTAGGGATTGAACCACGGCACTGCACCTTGCTCATCATCAAACGCCAAAGCTTGCTCGCCTGAATCCTCCTGGCAACAGACAGGGTTTCAGTAGACGAGTAGAGGTTGAGGAGCTGAAATCGCACTCATGCAGGAGGGGAGACTACTGGATATAGGGCTGCCAGGAGCTGGGGATCTTCCCATCACATTTACCCAGCCACAGTGTATCGGTACAGCTCATCATCCATCCCTTGATGCACAGTGCACCTACATATCTCCATTTACTTGTGCATCCACGTAATCTATCCAGCGATCAATCTTGACTCTCTCTGAAAATTCCTTTCAATGACCCTTCCGGTAGTATTCGTTAAAGAGCCGAATCATCGACCCATCTATTGATGTATGTACCCACCCACCTCTCTATCCGTTGGTGCACTGTATACCTGTCCATCCATCTATGCATGCATCCATCCATCATCTTTCTATCCATTCATTCATCCATTCATCCATCCCGTCAATCCATCCATTATTGTACCTTACGTGGTTTACTTAACACGATGCAACAACGAGAAACCCAAGTAACAAAGAAGTGTGTGTCGTCCACGTCTCTGCGTTGCTGGTGCTCAGTCTGAAGCACGTCACGGGCATTCCTCTCGCGCGCTCTCCAGCAGCGCAGTCTAGTCTCTGACACCCCGCAGTCACAGCGACCTCTAGGAACGAAACACCAATATCGTGCTGCCTAGACACATGCTGCTGCGAGTTTTCAGTGTCAAAGGAACACGTCCCATTGGTGACTCCACCTACGTCACCGTGGGGCAACGCCTTGTTGGGACTGCAGTCATGGGAGTCCTGAGGGCGTTGGACTGCAGTCACGGGAGTGCTGGGCGTTGGACTGCAGTCACGGGAGTGCAGGTGGTGTTGTGACTGCAGTCACGGGAGTGCTGGCGGTGTTGTGACTGCAGTCACGGGAGTGCTGGTGGTGTTGGGACTGCAGTCACGGGAGTGCTGGTGGTGTTGTGACTGCAGTCACGGGAGTGCAGGTGGTGTTGTGCCTGCAGTCACGGGAGTGCAGGTGGTGTTGTGACTGCAGTCATGGGAGTGCTGGTGGTGTTGTGCCTGCAGTCACCGGAATGTGAGCGGGGGACCGTCACCGCGTTCTGATCACCACACTTGCGCCAAGCACAGCCTGCTTGTACCCGCACTCCTGTCCAAGGCACGAGCAAGTTGTGCTTACGGTAACATGACTCCAAAATGGGGTAGGTAGGCCGGCCTGAACTTGTCAAAAGTAGAGGCCAGACTAAATAGAAAAAATAATTCTCCTTCTCTGAAAAGGCTTCATTTTAATACCTAAATAATTGACTCCCCACGATCTCACTAGGCAGGGAGGGTAAATCAGCACGCAGTTCGTTGAATACCGTCAAATTCTTCTTTCTGTCTTTTTGTCTTTCTTTCTTTTGTTTTTGAACAATCGGAAAAAAGCTAAGGGTCAGTCGGGTCACAGTAACCACAACTCTGTGTGTGCGTTTTTTGTGTGTGTATATACACGCCCTCCAGCTACGCTCAGCTGCGGATTAGAATGCTTAAGGTCCCCCGCCGTAAAAAGAAAACTCAAGGACAGCGTGCCTTCTCCTATATTGGACCTGTAACCTGGAATAGTCTCCCTCTCTCAGTCCGTCATTCTGACACTCTGCCCCAGTTCAAAAGTGCTCTAAAGACCCACCTCTTCCGATCCGCCTTTCCCGCTGAGCTGCTTCGCCTTACTTGACCTGGCCTGCAAGTGCTGTGAATATTGTATAGTGTTCTATTGGATCGTAATTTATGTTTTTTGTTTATGTGTGTAGTGTGTGAGATTTTGTAGGAATGTGGTGTTGAGCGGTTGAATGAGTGTTGATTCTTTGGATTGTAAACGCCATGAGCTTGCCTGTCAAGGGAAGGTATGTGCGTATGAATAAACTATATTATTATTATTTTTATTTTTATTATGTCTGTGTGTGTGTCTGTGTGTATGTGTGTCTCTGTGTGTGTGTGTGTGAGTGTGTATGTCTGTGTGTGTGTGTTTGTGTGTGTCTGTGTGTGTGAGTGTGTGTGTCTGTGTGTGTGTGTGTGTGTCTGTGTGTGTGTCTGTGTGTGTGTGTGTGTGTGTGTGTCTGTGTGTGTATGTGTGTGTGTATGTGTGTGTATATGTGGGTATGTGTGTGTGTCTGTGTCTGTATGTGTGTATGTGTGTATATGTGTGTGTACATCGTGCTTGTACTCATCTGGACAACATTGCCAAGGCCGAGAGGGTGGGATTACCTCATGCACGGATTCTCGCACTGAAAATTTGTTCCCGCACAAATCTGACAGGCAATTCTGCACAACAGGAAAATCCGGCAGCACCCAAGCGACTGGCAGCCTTTTTAGGACGGCACTGCCCACCCTGACATGAGAAAGGGGGCTAGAAAGGGTGCCCCAAACAAATGCTTGCCCTCAAAGGGTCGGGCCAGCTTACCGCGGGGTAATACATCAGATACCGACTAGGCGGCTCGGTCTTTGACCTTCGTAGATTCAGTGCCAAGACCAAATGCCTCCAAGACCAAATGCCTCCATGACCTCCTCCAGGAAGCGGTCTGCGCCAACGACTGTGCGCTGATGGCCCACTCAACTTCAGACCTACAGCTCATGCTGGACCGCTTTTCAGAGGAGGCAAACATATTTTGTCTAAAAATCAGTCTAGGCAAGACAAAAGTTCTCCACCAGCTTGCATCAAGCACCAACTTCCCTCCACCGGCCTTTATCGTAGATGGTACCCAGCTTCCAGACACATGAGCTTCAAATACCTTGGAAGCAGCATCTCAAACGATTGGTCCTTGGATAGCGACATTGCAGCAAGATTAAACAGAGCCAGCCAGTCATTGGGGAGACTCCGGAACAGGGTGCTGAACCAGCACAACACACGCCTAGTCAGCGAAGATAAAAGTGTACCGTCCAGTGGTCTTCCCTTTCCACGTTTATGGGTGTGAATCACGGACATTGTATCAAAAGCACATCAGAAAGCTAGAAAAATTCCATCTGCGAGCACTCCGCTCCATCCTAAGCATCCAGTGGCAAGACCACATTAGTAACATTGAGGTTCTGGACCAGGCTGGATGCACCAGCATCGATTCCATGCTCATCAAGGCCCAACTCCGACGGGTGAGGCATGTCATTCGCATGGAGGAACACCACATGCCTAGACGTTTAATGTATAGCGAAATTGTGTGTGGCAAGAGACGCCAAGGTGTACCCCCAAAACGCTACAAAGACTCTCTCAAAGCCAATCTTAACTGGTGCTGGATCAAACCGAGGGAGTTGGAGGAATGTGCCAGAAATCGACAACGCTGGCGAGGCATTGTCCATGAAGCTACCACCCACTTTCAAGAGGCCATACGTCAAAGACTCATCACCGCCCGTGAGCAGCGCCATCGACACTGCTCCCCAAGAAATCTGAGGTCTGGTGCTTCTCACCTCCTCAGGGTGCCACCGACAAGGTCTTCGTCGGGGGATCGAGCTTTCTGTTCTGCTGCTTAGGTCGTATGGAATCAACTGCCAGAGGCATTGCATCAGGAGCCAAAGCAGAAGAAGTTCAAAGGAAGCCTCAAGACGTGCCTTTTCCGCCAAGCGCGTCTTGCTGGCTAGGGGATCCTAGTCGACACCTACTAGGGACATCCTAGCACCATGGAACATTCGTGAAATTTTTGTGTGTGCATGCGTCACTGAGCAGCCTTTGGGCTGGAAGTGCGCGCAATACAAGTACATTATACACACATACATACAGCGACCGAGTTCCAGTGTCTCCACTGTCACAGACTCTGCACGTCCAGACTGGGGTTGTGGAGCCACATGCGAACTCACAGTTAGATTGCTGTGCCGGAGCGCCTTCTTTGGACACAAGAGAGGCTAACAAGTGTGTGTGTGTGTGTGTGTGTGTGTGTGTGTGTGTGTGCGCGCGCACGTGTGTGTGTGTGTGTGTGATTGCGTGCGTGACGCACTGTCTTGAGCACAACCTCAGATGATGACGCATGGCCAATGGACGGCCACTCCTTGAAGCCCAAGCAAAGCAGTGGCTGAGGGGCAAAGGTCACTGGACCTGACCCCAGGCACAGAGGACAACTCAACTGGAAGACCGCTAAGGAGAGGGAGTCGTCTGCGTTGTGCTCGCAGTCTCCCTCAGTAAGTAAACGCAACATTTCGCAAGTCTGCGTTGTGCTCGCAATCTCCCTCAGTAAGTAAACGCAACATTTCGCAAGTCTGCATTGTGCTCGCAATCTCCCTAAGTAAACGCAACATTTCGCAAGTCTGCGTTGTGCTCGCAATCTCCCTCAGTAAGTAAACGCAACATTTCGCAAGTCTGCATTGTGCTTGCAGTCTCCCTAAGTAAACGCAACATTTCGCAAGTCTGCATTGTGCTCGCAATCTCCCTCAGTAAGTAAACGCAACATTTCGCAAGTCTGCGTTGTGCTCGCAG
Source organism: Theodoxus fluviatilis (assembly GCA_034096865.1). NCBI lineage: Eukaryota > Metazoa > Mollusca > Gastropoda > Cycloneritida > Neritidae > Theodoxus > Theodoxus fluviatilis. Next base: position 77,506 of record JAWQFJ010002464.1, on the reverse strand, counting down.
TCTCCCTCAGTAAGTAAACGCAACATTTTGCAAGTCTGCGTTGTGCTCGCAATCTCCCTCAGTAAGTAAACGCAACATTTCGCAAGTCTGCATTGTGCTCGCAATCTCCCTAAGTAAACGCAACATTTCGCAAGTCTGCGTTGTGCTCGCAATCTCCCTCAGTAAGTAAACGCAACATTTCGCAAGTCTGCATTGTGCTTGCAGTCTCCCTCAGTAAGTAAACGCAACATTTCGCAAGTCTGCGTTGTGCTCGCAGTCTCCCTCAGTAAGTAAACGCAACATTTCGCAAGTCTGCATTGTGCTCGCAATCTCCCTCAGTAAGTAAACGCAACATTTTGCAAGTCTGCGTTGTGCTCGCAATCTCCCTCAGTAAGTAAACGCAACATTTTGCAAGTCTGCGTTGTGCTCGCAATCTCCCTCAGTAAGTAAACGCAACATTTCGCAAGTCTGCATTGTGCTCGCAATCTCCCTCAGTAAGTAAACGCACCATTTCGCATGTCCGGTCTTCGTCATCCGAACTATTTCCATAGTAAATGTCGGCAATTTCGCGGCCGGTGACACTTAATGACGTATAACAGATTTCCTGTGACTGTGGAGCGTAGTCCAGTCTAATGCACCGTGGCTGTGTTTCGATGACCATCATTTGCTGTGTGTTACATCGATTTTTGCAATGACACTGAAGTATGCAATGCAAATTTGCTGTTTTCTTGAATAAAGCCCATTGCCTGGTGCTAACCATAAAAATTTCGCAAGTCACTGCTAACACTGGAGCTGTCCAAACAAACGTCTATGCACCCTAACCATTACAGGTTGTGTAGCTACCAGGTCAGTCCCTATCGCCACCATCAACGCCACCACTAGGACAGCTTCCACTCTCCAACAAACTCATTGTGCAACACACACACCCCCCCACCCCACCCAATCCCACCCCCCACAACTGAAATGTCACGACCACCATTACCATACCAGCCACGCAGCCACACACTCACCCCACGATTAAGGGAGTTTGTCACTCAACACCTCCATCCCCCATCCTTCCGCACCGCCACCACCCCCTCCCCTGACCCCACCAGGTCTCTGTAGCAGTCACTGGAACTCAAGGCTGTCCTAAATGCCATTCAATCATAAATCCTCAAATCCTAAGTGCCGTCACACGCACCTCACGCACGGCTGCGGCCCGTGGGTCGGCTGGGCTTATGATTCCACATGTAGCGAGTATGGGTGGCGGGGTAGAGTGGGGGAGGGGAAGAGGAGGGGGTAGGATGAGGGTGGGAAGGGGGATGGGGCTCTATCTGTGTACTTTTCCCCCGGGGCACAAGGGAGTAATGAAAGCAAGTTCCGCAACAACGATCTAGCATTATTGTCCAGAGGCAGCCAGGCCCGGGGCTCCTGATCGCTCTTTCCAGTGAGGCCTGGCGCCACATCGGCCTTCCTTGGTGATTGAGTGACTCTCACAGTGAGCGAGGGAAAGGGATACACCTCTGGTCAGCGCGCTTCACTCCGCGTTTGCACGCCACACGGTGGGGGCGCCGTCTCCCCTATAGTGCTGCGGTCCACGCCCAGAGAAGGTTGCACGCCACACGGTGGGGGCGCCGTCTCCCCTATAGTGCCGCGGTCCACGTCCAGAGAAGGTTGCGAGCCGCAAGGAGGTGGGAGGAAAAAATGAACGTTGAACGTGTCACCAGCAGCTGGTGTCCAAAACCAGAGCTGTGCCTGCGTCCAGTCAGGCGACAGGATCAAGTCCGATCGTGATGGCAGATCGTAATGCATGTTGCACTCACATGTGCACGCATACACACATGTGTACCTATGTGCACACACACGTTTGCATCCCCATAGTGCAATTGAGCCTGCATGCGCACACACATTTTCGACCATCGCCACCACGCATTGTAGGCACGCCCCCTGGGGGTTGGTTGTAAGACAAGACCCACGTACCGCGTCTCCCTAATCGATTGATAAAACATGATTTGAGATATCAAGACTTAACAGTTCTAGTGAGGTTCGTGGTCAATGGCCTAAGATAGCCTTTAAAGGCACATGGGCCACAATGTTTATTCATTCATTCATTCATTCATTCATTCATTCGTTCATGCATTCATTCATTCATTCATTGTTGACACTGTATCCCCCAGTCTAGGTGACAGACGCCGCAATGCATGCACATAGCGACATAAATAGCCGACACACTGACGAGAACTGTTGATCACAACTGACATAAGCCACCGCTTTTCCGCGGATACCTGGACCTCGCGTGGAGAGAGAGGCCTGAGCCACAAGCAGCAGTTGGATCCGTGCAAGACGAGGGTTGGAGTTGTCGCTTCAGAAATGTCTACCGTTTCAACACAGTTGTCTGCTGACGTCTCCGCCGGAGAGGCTAGCTGCACACCGGCTGACCAGCCTGGGCGGGGACAACGACCAAGATCGCTCTGCCCGAACACGACAGAGCGGAGTCTAAGTAGACAGTCATCTCTCGCAAATCCTGTCTGAGAGGCAAAGCACGCGTAAGACTTTCGCTAAAACGCAACATTCATACGCATACGAATGAGCCAAAGAGTTTTCAGTGAAAAAACTCAGCGCAAACAGCGAGAATAACGCTGACACGACGGCGCTGTTGGAGGCAGCGAGCTCACCCCTGACACTCGTGGCAACGACAGCAGACGACAGCCGAAAGTTTGGAAGTTGTGTACTCACATGCCGCGTCTGCGTTTTGTAGAGTCATCGCTCCTCGGTCTGTCACATAACACGGGTCAAGAAGCTCGCCGTCTCAGCCAGCTGACACACGCGGTACTCCTGGATCGGCGTTCATTCCAACTCCAACTTAGCCCATCTCCTTCTTCTGTCGTGCTCGGAAGCTGTCGTCTGCTTAACTACCCGGCGTACCTGCAAAACACGTAAACAAACAGATTCCGTTACCGACTAAATATTTCTCAGTGCGTCACGACAATCATAGAAATCAGATGGTTTTAAAAAAACATTTCAAGGC